>JASDQU010739167.1:205329-263668 GCA_032191745.1 Picea mariana
AGAAGATAGTCATTGGTTTTATGAAGTACTAATCCACTGCAAGCATATATTCTAGTTGTCTTTGTTTTGTCTCGCAAACAGGTGCTTCAGCAGTGTTTCTATCTTTGTGACTATCTCATCTTGGGCATCAATCTGTGGAAGGGTTTCTCCTTGACTTAGCCTTTATCCTTTAGCCTTCCTTTATCCAGATTGACTTAGGGACGTCTCCCTTGGACTTGCCCTCCTAAATAGAAAGAGCTCCCCATTGAGGTGACAGTGGGTGGGGAAGCTCCTGTTACGCCGGTTTCTACCTTTGACTCAAGCCATTTAACCTTTCCTACAAACCGTGCGATAACAGGTCACAAGTGATAGCTCCGAGAAGGAGCTACTGTGACGATTGTTCTCGTTCTTGTTTTTATTATAAGAGTATTATTCTTGTTTGTTGTTTTCCCTTGTTGTTTCTCTTGTTTCGGGCAGGTCACAGGTGATAGCTCCGAGAGGGAGTAATGACGGTTGCAGGAGGCAACATATTAGTGTAGATTTTTAATGACAAAAATCAGCAAACTGAAATTTCTGTCAAACACTTAGCAACCTAGAGATAACTGTCTTCATAAATTTCATAAATGCCTTAAACCCACATTCAGAAATTACCATAAGCAGAAATACACATTGTTAAGCAAAATAGCAGTGGAAATAACATAGTGGACAACAACCCACAACACTCAGAAATTTAGGCAAATGCCAGGGAAAACCCCAATGTGGGGAAACCCAAAGAGAGAGAGAGATATATTATTCAATTTTCAGGAAAGTACATTACAGCAGCAAAACCACATTTCCAGCCAAGAGAAATACCTCATAGCACCAAAACAGTCCCAATAATGTGCCTTGAAAAATGTGCCAAATCCGTACTGTTGTACAACCTCTTCGTACCTCAATTTTCGTGCCAACAGTAAGCTGTACGGACTGTTCTGTACGGCCTAGAAACAACAAACAAAAATCTGAAATCTGCCTCGAAATCGGTGCCCAAAGCTGCCTCGATTTTCGTGCCAAATCCGTACGACTGTACGGACTGTACAGTATGACCTCCCACAATAGAAAAACAACTCGGCCTAAAAAATTACAGAAATTTTTTCTTAGGATTTGTGCCCTAGCACCTTGGAAAATGTGCCCTCTTTGCTGCTCACTTTCCTCTCTCAAGCTTACTCAGAAAATCTCTTTTTCTCCTCTCGTCTTCTCGATTTGTCTTGCACACTACCCAATGCATTCTTTTATAATCTGAAAATGACATGTTCCCTCCAAAGTGTCTTTTCACCTTCCCAACCCTAAATCCAAAGGCCAAGATTAGATCTTTCATTTTTCAAGATGAAGGGTCATGATCCATTCCCTCCAAAATGAATCACTTGAAATATTAAAGTGATTTCACTTTATTACATAAGTGCTTTATGAAAATAAAGTCACTTTAAAATCAGAAGGTACACTTTATTAAAAAGTCACTTTAATAAATGAACCACTTAAAACAACTTTATAAAAATCTATTACAAAGTTAAGTGCTTGGTAGTGTAAATATTAAGGTAACATCCGCATACAAGACAAAACATGCGGAGTACCTCCCGAGCTAAAAAGCTAAAAATTAGATGGTCTCTAGCTGAGACATGGAGCAAACTATCTAGACATAGAGCTTTTTACATGACCGTACACATCCATATAACAAAGGAAGGAGGATGAAGTCATAACCTTTTGGCAAGAAGGGTACTTTTGCGGATACATAGTATCTCATATGGAGAACACTTATAAGGAGCAGAAGGCTTCAAAGATGACTATACAAATCCCTCTAGTTCAAGTTGATCACTCTTCAGATCATCAAGAAGAGTCAGTAGAGCCAGAAGGGCCTACCCAGGATCATTACAGTGACTAGGAAGAATGATACTTTGCAGAATGCAAAGGAGATACAAATATATGGCATTGATAAGCCATATCATGAGGAGTAGATGGCTCCACTAGTGGTGAGGCAGGCGACCGCTCTACCCAGAATCATTACAGTGACCAGGAAGAATGATACTTTGCAGAATGCAAAGGAGATACAAATATATGGCATTGATAAGCCATATCATGAGGAGGAGCAGCTGGCTCCACCCGTGGTGAGGCAGGCGGCCCCACCAATTACCAACTTAGAAGGAGCTAGACTTCAGAGGGAGCTCAATTCAGAGTTCGAAGTGAAGGATCCAGGTTTGATGCATTACTTCTTGGGACTGGGGGAGTGGCAAAGATCAGATGAGATTTTCCTTAGCCAAGGAAAATATACTGTTGAGATCTTGCAGAGATTCGGGATGATGGCCTACAAGTCCATGGCCACACCCATGACGATAAATATGAAGCTCCTGAGTGATTCGTCTTCAGATTTGATGGATCCCATGTTATACAGACTCTGACTGGGCAGGGAGTGCAGTGGATCGGAAGAGTACTTTCAAATGCTGCTTTAGTTTTGGGATCAGTGTGATCTCATGGTTGCGCAGGGAGAAAACATCATTGGCACTTAGTACAACAGAGGAAAAGCATGCAACCTGTATTGCAAGCCGTGAAGCAGTGTGACTTCGAAAGTTTCTTGCAGGACTTCATCCGAGACATGATGCAGAAGGGAGCAATGAAGCTCCAGTACACATCCACATATGAGTAGCATCGTGCATACATTCTCCCAGATTGGTCATGTTGATTTGACCAAGTGAGAATGATACATTCACTCACAGGATTAGCCATGTTGATTTGGCTAGTGGTGAATGGCCCAGGCACAGTCTTTCTCCTATTAGTCATGTTGATTTGACTAGGAGCGGAAAGTCTCGAGGTGCTCCAGAGACAAGCATGGTGTGATGCAAAATGTCCACTGTCGTTGAGAGGGAGGTGTGATGTTTCTTCTCATGTCGGCTAACCCCTCTGGCCAAGGGTTCCCTGGATCAGTCTTGCGACTGAGGGGGTAATGCACTGTCGGACCTGATGGGACTGTTATCCTCTAGCCTAGGGATAACTAAGGAGATTATGTCTCGAGGCCCATAGGTCCTAGACATGGAGTATCGAGAGCCATATTGACTTGAGCCTGTCCCTAGAGGGCCCATCTTTCTTCTTCAGCGCCTCCATCCTGTCAATAGCAACAACATCCATCCCATCGGCCTAGCCCTTCAACATCAGTAGGTTTTGCTCCATGAGGTAATGAGTCCAGGTATCATGGTATGTGTCACTTTGATTCTCAAAACATTTGAATATGTGCATTTAATTCTTTTTGCTTCATGACGTGTGCTTGGACTTTATGCCTTTCCACTTGTCCACACCTGGGGGGGATGACAAGATGCCCTAGCAAGTTGGTTCCCTTAGGATTGAGTTGCCACTGGGTGGGTTCATGAAAGACCATCGTCCATTCCCACCATACTTATCACTTTTCATCATCTTCCCGCTTATCCATCCCCTGCATTGGTTCGGGCATTAGGTTTGCCAAGCTAGTTAAGGGTTGTACCTTGCCTTGTGGGAAGAAGGGGCTAAAGGCCTAGAGGGTAAAAGTAGCTGGCAAAAGATAAAGGCCAAAAGAACAAAACCTTTAGATGCTTTGCCCAGGGATCCCCAAGAAAGCAATAAAAGGCTTCTCAGCAAGAAATGGAGGGACCCATAAAATAATAAAATCAAGACCTAGTTGGATGATAGGGGGTCTCATCACGAGCCAACCTATTATGTCCATGGGCATGTAGCGGTATGACACTACCATTCAGCTGGTCAACACGCCAGGGTAGTGGCTCTTGGTGGCATAGCCAAGAGAAAGGGGGTCTCATCACGAGCCAACCTTCTCATCTCCATGAAATGCTAGGTGGGTAACACTGTCACCACTGGTCACCATGCCAGGGCAGTGTCCCCCAGCTATTCTCTTGAAAGAAAAAGAAATAAGATAAAAAGGTAAAAGGCATTGAATGGGCTTGGAAACATATGCATCCATGACAAGGTGCAGCTCACCCTCTTTAGAGGCACCCACATGTGAGCCATACATTTCCCTGTCATCACTGCACCCATTGCTCAAACATCCCCATACCACCTCATCCACATACATGAATTGGATTGGTCTTCACCTGGAAACATCCCATATCCAATGAGAATTAGCCCAATAGGACCTCCTGAAACCCTCTCCAAACTTGGCTTGTAGAATAGCATAACGTCTTTGAGCACTTGTCTAGGAAAGGGGGGTTTTATGCACATGTTTAGATAACTTGATTATTAGACGTGATTGACATTGCGATGATCCCTGTGACTTATGAGCCCATGGAGGGCGTACTTGTTGTTTCAGGACCATGTCCGATGAACAGGTACACATGGGGAGATGATTAGTTCAGACCTCCATAGGGCTAAAAGCCCGCTAGATGGATGTTGAGACCCCAGCTAGGGGCAAACACATATCAGAGGCTTGCATCGGAGAGAGAGGAGGACATTCCACCAGAGACAGCCTGGCAGGCCCTGACCCATGGGGGGTCTTTCCCTCCCACTATGATGTTGGCCTTGGAAGGTCCATGACGTCACCTCCGTGACCCTTGACGTCACCCAGTGTTACATGGACACGATGGAGGCAATTGTGTGCCAAGTGGCATGTGTGGCATGATCCAGAGGCCTTGGGAGGCCTAACGTTTTTCTCCTGGAGGCCAATGTTTCACCTAGGAGGCCCAATGTCACCCTAGAAGGGCATGACGTCACCTCTCTTGCTTGATTTAGGGTTTAATTTGTCAATTTTATGTAAAAAACTGGATATTTCATGTAAACTGGCCATGTCGGCCTTTTTTATCTAATTTTGTAATTAAAGGTCATTATAACTGTATAAATAAGGGTTTTTTGCCCTTGTATTTTTCATATCTTTCACTCATACTAAGTGATGTCTGAAATTTGCGCCCTACTTAGGGTTTATTGGCTGAAATTTGGTGCGCACTTCTTGGAGGAGGCTAAATTTTGGTGTTTTTGGCATTTTTCTTGGTGGAAAGTCTTCAACTAGGCCTATTGCTAGATTATTCTTGGTGAATGTAAGTAGATTTCTGCAATTCTTCTTTACTTTGAATGGTTATGGTACAATTACTTTGCATTTATTCCAAGATTATGAAATTGCTAGCTTAAAACTCTAGGAGGTCAAAGCACATGTTATTGTTCTTGCCTTAACAACTTTTCACCTACTAGATTGTGCTAGAAACCATACTTTCTTGAAGCATTGTGCTAAGGGCCCTACCATTGTAGCACCCTAGCATCATTTGGTTCATCAAACCGTCATTTACTTCATCCTTGAGCTAAACAAGGAGGAAAACCGCTAGGACCTAGGGTTACCTACTTCCTAGTGGCCATTTTTTTCCTAGGGTTTAGTGATTGAGGCCTTGGGTTACCAACACCTCAATCCAGGGATGATTTTAGGGGCTAAATTTCGCTCATGGGCTAATTTTCCATGGTTTTTCCAAAAAAAAGATTCGCTATTTTAAAAATGATTCGCCCAAATTCTATAGGATAAAATTATTTTACCTTAAAAATCGCCAAAATTTTATAAAAACTATATAAAACCCTTAGAAATTTGATTATTTTTACAAAAATATCGCCAATCATTTCTAGTTGACATATGAAGGATTAGTAAGATTCGACAAGGTTTCTACATTTTAAAATAAATTTCCATCCTTAAAATCATTCCTGCCTCAATCATTGACCTTGTCTCTAGCTCTCACATTATCATTTGTTCCTTCAAGTTTGCTGCCACAAAGTGACTCCATTAGCCCTAAAAGGCACTAATTTAGACCTTGAAATTGATTGATTGATGAAACCAACCCTTAAATCTCTTACCTCAAGCAATCTACTAACTTTTCCTAACCCTAGAGTAGACTAATTTACTAACCTACTTGTTGATGTTACAAAAGTAAGCTACAACCATTTATTACAACAGTAAAAGCACTTAAGAGCAATTGCAAAAGTTGAGTTTTACATTGCCTAATTAGCTTCTGACAACTGCTAGTACATTGCTATTATTGGGCTATTCTTTTTGGTCATTGTGAAGCTCTTTTAAGGCATGTATTGTGAAGCTATTATCTTGTAAACATTGCTGTTATAAAATTCTGTTTGCTTCATCTAGCATCAACTTATTGCTTTTATTGACTAGTCCAAGGTTTATGAAGCACTAACATCAAATTTGTACTTGCAAAGATATTGTTTTATTGTTGCTTTGTTCTGGGTAGGTACATCTAAGCACATCATTGCTTCATTGGTTTAAACCTTGGGACTTTCGGATCAGTGTGACTTGAGAGAGGGGGATACCTTTATTTGACACTTTAACCTTTGCCTTCTCAAAGCCCCAGGTCACCGGGGATGTCTCCCTTGGGCTATCATCCCTAAATAGAAAGAGGTATCTTATTAAGGTGACAGTGATAGGATAACCACCTGTTACACCAATTTGCTTCCCTTAGCCTTTCCCTTTGGGACACATACAAATTGCACGATAACATTTTGGCGCCGTTGTCAGGGAACACCGAGTCAATTCTCCTCAAAGACGACACTTTTTGGTAAGCCTTTCCTCAAAAGCCTTTACTTTTCAAAGCTTACCTGGCGACTCCACTGAGGGTGATCCCCTCTTTTCCCTTTGATAATTTCAATAAAATTATCTGGCGACTCCACTAATGACGGAACCAACCATGACTTCTCAATGGGACCCGAGAAATTTCAAACCTTTAGATATGAGTAAAATCCGAGGATACCCTTGACAAATGCCTCCGAAGTACGAGAAATGTCTCCCTAGATTCACTGGTAGTGATGGGGAGAGAGCCGACTTTCACATGGGTGACTTTTGGGCCTTCTTTCAATTCCACCCTGTTAGTGATGATGCTGAAGATTTGGCAATGAAACTCTTCTCTACCATTCTTCATGGCAATGCTAGGAAATGGTATGACGGCCTCCTTGATGCTAGCATCACATCTATGGACCAATTGGAAGAGAGATTTCTCAAAAGATGGGGTATTAAGTTGGAAGACATCCCAATACTACTAAAACGACTCGAGCATATAAAACAAACTGAGAATGAAACTGTCAGACAGGTTTGAGGACCTACTATTTCGAATTCCTGGAAGCCATCTTCCTGAAGACAAGTACCTCGTTTATCTCTATACCAATACACTCTTAGTGCATTTAGGGTTTCCCCTCAGTAAAAAGGTCCGTCCCTAGAACGCTCCCTGAAGCTCATAACATAGCTAGAGAAATCGAGGCAAATATCTCCTTGTCTCAGGAAAGGCACCTCTTTACCCCAGATACTCTTAGTTTGTAGAGATTAGTTTCCCTTGAGACCTTTAGTGATGATTTCCACGAAGAAGGGGAACAAATCATCAACTGACAAGAGGCTAAGGAGAAGGATCTTGATGAGGTTTTCCAATCCCACAAGGAAGAACATGGGATTACTCATTCTTCTTTCGAGGAGGATGAAGACGTGGTTGAAGAGCAAGAGCCTGAAGATATCAAACACAATGATGAAGCATTGATGTGTTCTCCTCCCTCTGATGAAGCCATCCAAAATCCCATTTTTTATGCACAAGAAGAAGAGGATGAGGTTAGTCACTTTCCTTTTCAGGTTTTTGATAATACCTTGTTTTATGAAAGAAATGGAACCCTTGGGCAAGCCAGATCCTCTATATTATAAAGTTGAAGCAAGTCTTCCATTTGATGAAGTTATCCAAATTCTTGAAGCTCCTGCACAAAAAGAAGTAAGCATGGTGAGTTCCCTTTCCAAAATTTTGATGATTCATTATTTTATGATTTGGAAAGTGAAGAGGTGCTAGAGGAGCCCTTGGATGCTTTAAATCCTTCATGTTATGATAAAGATAGTGACATGTTGATAATATTGATGAGTTCATACATGTTGGAAGGCGTAAGTGGGATGTGATTGGTTCTAATGAAGATCACATTTACGACATTGAAGGTCATTTCCAGAAGTTGCCTTTACAACTATCATATGAGGTTACTAATTTTGACAATTGGCAACAAGGAGATGATATAATTATAGATACTTTCCAAACACCCAGGGATGACCTACTCCTATATTCTCCTGATGATTTTCAGTCATACCTTGAGGATTTTGATGAGTACTCCTCTGAGCATTTGGATCTTTTCTATGAAGAAAATTATCAACCATCATTATGCTCAGATCTTGATAAGAGTGAGCAAGCTGCTTTCCTGAAGCAAGATACTTGTGATAATATTTTCCACCTCCCTTTGATCACTCTACCTCGCTATGTCACTAAATGTATGGTTTGGAAACATGTCCCTTATCCCAAGTCTTCTGTAGGACAAAGCCTCCTTTGGGAATTTTGGGAAACTACTAGATGAAGACATCGCGAAAGATGCCTCCCTAGCTAAGAGGGAGTGTTGATGTTTTGGTAGCTGCGGGAGGATCTTTCCCTCCTAGATAACCTTTCTTAGATGCAGAGAAGATTCCGGAAGCAAGAGATCCATTGGATAGATATTGAAACACCCTAGAAGAGAAGTCGGCCCAGAAGAATAAAGTATAATGAAAAGACACCTTCCTAGAAGAATAAAGTATAATGAAAAGACACCTTCCTAGAAGAGAAGTCGCCCAACTAGAAAGACATGAAGACTATAAATAAGGAGGCTCCTTAGCTCATTTGTTCACTCACTCACACTCTTCCAACTACACAGAAGCAATGCACAAGTTTGAAGAAACTGACGCAGCTGCTGCAGTGACTCAGTTTCTTCTTGTTCAGTCTTTTGATACCCCTCTCTTGTGCGCTACTCCTTGAGGAGATGCGATGTCTTGGTGTAGTGCTGCTGCTGTAGTTGTGCTGATATTTCTGGTTGAGCTAGCCTTTGTGCTAGTGTTTATCTGTTTGGACTTGCTTTGTGAACAAAATCTATCTAAGAAAGGTTGTTGGGTTTTTCCCCATTTGGGGTTTTCCCAGGATAAATCTCGTGTTCTTTTTGTCTCTTGTTTATGCTGCTACTACTCAGTATTGGATATATATATGTTAATGGTAACGAAGTAAAAGAACACAAGTAACACTATTGCTCTGTAAATAAGAAAAATCTAACACAACTCACTGAATATTTATACTGGCTAGAATAATTAACATAATTTAAATAGCAGAAACAAATGAAACCAATTTCAGCGCACAAAGATTTTTTATCTTTCAAATCCGCTATTCATTAAAATAGTATCCAAGCATACAAGGGCTCCCTTACTGGGAAAATGACACACAAAGAAAATTACAATCTATAGCAAAAAACCTGGCAAATCGCTTCTCAACTGAAACCCTCTGCTTGTTGTAGTTGTACGGTTGGTTGTATGACCTTGCGGTACGGCCCTGTGCTGCTATACGATAGCTTGTACGACCCTGCTGCGTGGATGTACGGCCTGCTGCGGGTTGTATGATGCTGTTCGCGGGCTGTACAACCTTCACGATCACTCGTGGACTGTATGACCCTCCCTAGGTGCTCTTGCAGGTTGTACGCCCCCCCCCCCACCCCCATAAAATCTTTCGACCTCAGCCTTGCTGGTATGACCTTAAAAAATTCTTTGGTTGTAGTATTCTCCTCTTCCAGACTGAGCAAGAATTCCTTCTCTTGCTCCTCTATGAGTCACTGACTCTAATAGATGTCTCTCTTGTGATGTCTTCTCCTCTCACTTTGGCTGCTTTTATAATCTTGAGTTTTGACCAAATCAAACATAACCCTAGTCTCCAAAGTGTTTGACGGTTGAGATTAAATCTCAACTCACATGAGATCAAGGGATAGGATTATTTTAATTCACTAATACCAAAAACTTAGGCGTCTCATTAAATTAAACTCACTATTATAAAACGACATTCACTTTAATAATTCCTTTAATTAAAGTGAATTTTCAAAGTCATGAGAGGTATTAATGATGACTTCCACATATTAGACACAAACCAATGTGGAAATACCTGTCCGAGCTACAAAACTTCAACAGATTATTCTTCACATCACCTACATGTTACTTAGGGACTTAGGAAATACTCGTTGTCCTAGGACTGGTCACATGTATAAGGGTTAATGTTGTTCCCCCTTGCTAAAACATAGACAAATATTAAAACTAATCATTATTGTTATGTGGCATCAAGAGAAATCACTAAGTGTACATCACCTCATGGCTTGCAAAGAAGTTGGGACCCATTACTCCAAGTGGGCACCTTGCATTGGGGTTTGTGTATCATGCCTCGAGATTTGTGACACTGCATTGGGATTTGTGATACTTCCTTGGGATCCATGTACTCATTTTGGTCATATCTATAGACATTGGGATCCATGCCATTTTTTCTTGGGATATCTGTACTGCATTGGGATATGTGTCATTACTTTGGGATTTGTGACAGTGTATTAGGCCATGACAGGGATGCGACATCATCACAATTGCCACATCGACCACTTAGAGTTGATCCCCTTGCTCAGTTGGATGCTTTACTCACATGCATGATTATTCCCTCCTTGGACCACATGTGGGAGTTTATTGAGGCATTGTTATAAACAGTTCCTGTTTATAATTGAAGATAGAATATTATATAATATATGTATTAATTAATGAATAAAATATGATACATTGCTCTCATGACGGTATACCTTTGTAGGCATTGACTGGTCATGAAAGTGAATAGGTGTGACCCTATGTCTCTCCATTACCGATGATTAATTATCATTAATTATTTAGTTATTAATTAATGTTAGATTTGTTATGTTTGTAACATTGCCATCCCCTTAAAAATCGCTTTGTCCTCAAAGCAAGGGTAATGAGGGATATCTTTAGCGATTTTTTTTTGTTTCCGATGAGGAATCATCTTCTGGAAGGTTTTCCATTTGATGAGATATTCTTTAATGGTTTTGGAACGTAACACTTTTTCCTTAGTGGCAAGAATATCTTCTGGCTCTAAAATGATTCTTCCTTCTTCATCAAATTCAGGATTTTCTGTTTGAACCGGTTGGGATCGTCCCAGTACCTTCTTGAGACATGGTAAATGGAATATGTTATGGATTTGACAATTGTCTAGTAATTTCAATACATAAGCTACTTCGCTAATTCTTTTGTTAATTTGAAAAGGTCCATAGAATTTTGGAGCCAATTTGTTCTTTCCTTGTTGCTTAAGGGATAATGTTTGTAAGGTTAGAGTATGACAAATAGTCAATCACCTTCTTCGAACTCTCTTTCTGATCTATGGTGGTATGCTTGTTGTTTCATTCGATTACAAGCTGTTGCTAAGTTTTCTTTTAATATTTTGATGATTTTCTGTTCTTCATCTAGTTGATTCCTTACTGCTTGAACTTTTGTGTCAATTGTCGCAAACTCTTTCCATTTGGGTGGTTCATAACCATACAAGGCTTGGAAGAGAGTCATTTTAGCTGAAGTGTGATAGATAGAGTTATAGCACCATTTGGCTAAATGGAACAATTGGGACCACTTATTCTGCTTATCTGTCACAAAGCAACCGAGGTAAGTTTCTAAGCATTTGTTTGCAACTTCTGTTTAACCATCTGTTTGCGGATGGTAGGCTGAGCTCATATTAAGGGATATTCCAGTTTGTTTGCAAAAATCTCTCCAAAAATTTCCTTTATATATTGCATCCCTATCGCTGACAAAGACCTTCGGAAACCCATGCAATTTATAAATGTTTTTGCAAAAACATTGGCAATTTGTTTTGTTAAGTCTGTTTTCCTTGCTGCCATAAAATGTGCATATTTGGTTAATCTGTCAACCACGACAAAAATCTTATCCTTTCCGTTAGACATGGGCAACCCTTCAATGAAGTCCATCGAAATTTCTTCCCGTTTTTGGTTAGGAATGTGTGGAGGATGAAGTAATCCTGGAGCCATAACATTTTCATTTTTATTTCTTTGACATGTGTCACATTTGGCGACAATTTTTTCATACATTGTTAACTATGGTTTTGAAGTGACGTGATGAAGAGTTTTCTGCTAAATGCAACTCTTGGGAACACATATGCTATTTTTGGTAAGCATCACCAATACAATCAATTCTGCATTTTTACATGCGAGTTATTGATGTGTGATTTCTGTGTGAACATATGCATTTCTCACATATTCTCCTAACTGATTCAAACCCCATCTTATCATGTGAATAGGCACTATCATGTATTTTGGAATGTGCAGGCACACTATTTGATTGCTTGGGCTCTAGAAGATTCCTTCTTTAGAGTCAAATTGTTGAGAGAATATGAAGAGGTGTCAAGTTGTCAAGTAATTAAAAGAGATTGTTTACAAGATTTTCAAGAGCTTTTTGTTATAGTTTTGTCACTTCACTACTTTTTATAGATAACAACTCTAGATGGTTGAGGTTGAAATATTGTCTGGAATAAAAATGGGCATATTGTTGTTGCTATTTGTGGTGTGTGTGAGGTATTTATGGAAGATACTTATCTCTCTCTTTGTTCTAAATAGGCTGGCAGAAGAAGGGCAGAGAAGAGGCACAAATTTATGCAAGACTTTCTAACAGAGTTTTATGAAGAATGGGAGGGCAACTTGTGATGCAGAGTTTCCATTCTCGTGTTTATAGTGTTAGAATGTTGATAGCTTGATGAAAAAACTCTATTTTTAGCAATTGTTTTTATTAAGGATTTTTATAAAAGATATAACGTAATATGCTAACTATTGTTTTTATTCAGGATTTTTATAAAAGAGATAACGTAATATTCTAACTATATTAAGGAGTTGGATAGAATTGGTGCTAGGATGTATTCATTGGTACTTATGGGTTTTTCTCTTGCAAGACTTTCTAACAGAGTTTTATGAAGAATGGGAGGGCAACTTGTGATGCAGAGTTTCCATTCTTGTGTTTTTAGTGTTAGAATGTTGATAGCTTGACGAAAGAACTCCTTTTTTAGCAATTGTTTTTATTCAGGATTTTTGTAAAAGAGATAACTTAATATGGTAACTGTACTAAGGAGTTGGATAGAATTGGTGCTAGGATGCATTCATTTTTACTTTCGGGTTTTTCTTTTGCAGTGAGGTTAATTAATATAAAAAATATTGTTTCAGATAGATTTTTAAAGAATCAATCTGATTATTCATATGAAAATATGACTTTGGATGATCACAATTTTTTTTGGTATTTTCTATATTGTTTTATTCTATCCAAGTGCAATAAATGAATCATGATGATAATATCTCTCAATTGGAAGATGCAATGGACTTATGATCTTTGGAGTGGTTTTAATCACTTTGGGTATGAATCTAATAGGTTATGTAGTGTAGCAATTATCACAACATTAATGTTTTAGAAAATATTTTGAATATATTCAACTCTTAATTTTGACATATATTTCTGGTTGAAAACCTGCCCATGCATGTTAATACATGATTCTGTGTTAGTATTAATGTCAATATAATTTTTTTGTTGTTTTTCTCGAAAAAAAAATGTAATTTCAATCATAAAGAAAAATAATTACATTCTGTATATGCACTAAGCATTCCTTGATTCCTGAAAAGGAATCACATGACCAAAAGAGTCATATAAGACATAACTCTTAAAGAACCCTGAAAAGAATCACATCACATGACCAAAAAAGTCATATAAGACATTATTCTTCAAAAACCTCATAACAGTCCAGAGTATTACATTAAAAAGTCATCTGCCAGGGGATCCATAAATAAATCCTATCCTCTATCAAAATTGTCAACAATATCCATAACCTGTCCCAATACCTCTAATACATAAACCTGAAATGCATTGCTGTATAGACGATAACATAATCAGCAACTAAAAGCTGAAGATACATATGACATTCTGCCAAAGCAGCCAACCATAAAACATATTAAAAGACTGGATTGCGAAAGAACTTAGAGGACTAATCCTCTTTAATCTCCTGAACATGCCATACTCCTAGATCCAGCTCTAATCCAGATTAATGTTGATATACTCGTTTATTTATCTAATATTCAATTATTGTCAACATGCTAGTATATATCTTTGAGACTAAATAATGTTGATGTTTTAAGTATACACATTAACTAGACATGATCACATGGTCTAACAAAGGTCAAATGATGAGGGAGGAGGGTAAAAAACCGTAGACACCCAAGAAATCAAGATGAACTTATTGTTAGAATATGAAGGATTGTGCTTGTTTTACCATTGACAATACCCTTGTCACCCAACCATAGGCCAAAGCCACCCTCCGAGCACCTTGACCTTGACAGAGAAGAATACTGGTAGCAATCAATAGCCAAGCAAGGCTACTGCACCAAGCAAGAATAGAAACCAAAGCTAATCAGATAGTTCCACCCAGAAATTGGCGCAACACCTTCCCCAGAAACTTGTGCACAAAACTGCCAATTGCAGTGCGCACAACTGGCTCTCTGCAATTTTGAGAGTGTGAATAATGAGAAACTGACACCCTATATTTATAGTAATCTGACAGGCTTGCCTGGGTCGACTTCTCCTTCTGGGTACTAATTAATTCATATTAATTATAATTCTGCAGCCGACATCTCGTCTAGGGTTTCCTTTACTTCTTTGCTTCCTTCCGGAATATTTTAATCTCGTCATAGGTCACAATAGAGGTTCATACCTCCCGAAGCTACCATAATATTAACACTTATTCCATTCAAATAAGGCATGCAAACAGACTCAAGCAGAAGTAAACTTCTCTATGATCAACTTGGGGTTAAAGAAGCGAATGGTGAAATCTGAGTGATTTCCTTCCATGATGTAACCTTATTCATTAGTTTTCCTTGAGTAATATGAGAGACTCTAAGAGAAAACAGTTGTGAAAATAATTGGAAAGGATAACTTATATTTGAAGAAAATCAAACGATAAAAAACAAGCACCCAATGAGCTTCACCAAAACAGAGCAACAAGGATTGAGTGCACTTGTGCAAAGGAAGCATGAATGTAACATATTTGATGCATGCCTAATTCTTAATGGTGGAAGGCATGAATGTAATAGATTTGGTGCATGCAATTCTAGATGGTAAAGTTTTTCAATTGCCTTCGACTTGAGTAGGCTTAATGGCTAAGAACATATGTTTCTTTCTTTGAGGGCACATTCAAATCTAGAAGGGGGTATGGTATGTACACCTCTGTAGACTTTAGCCGTCAAATCACTGCAAAGAGGGAGCCTTTTGTCACACAAACAAGGAGTCTCATACACCAATTTGGTGTCTGGCTCGACCATGACCTTAAAATTAGATTATTATTATTATTATTATTATTATTGAAATGTTTTAGGGTAGTGAAGGAAAGGGAACTTCATAAAATGGATGGAAAGAGAACCCAAGCAATGTCGATAATAGATTAGAGGAATGCTCAACAAAGTCTCCATATCAATTGATCCGGGTTGGATCATTATATTATTTGTCATCTATCTCGATGCTTTCAAAGTGGAAAAAATTGGAGGAATCAACTTGCAGGGTCATTTTAGTGTCAGGTCTCAGTTTGAAAAATTGGGGTCTATAACCTTCCAGAGCCATTTTGAGGCATTAAATGACGCTTTTGGGGGGTTTGATGTTTGAAACTTGTGCCCACCCCCTTGACGATGTTTTACACTTCGAGACCTTTCCAATGGTGTAGACCGTGCGTCAATTAGATTTCGTATGCAAAAGTTATGCCTCTTGCAAGTTGACCTATTGTGTTGACCACCATGGTACGAGAGGATGCCATGCCAACACCCATTACTCATGCATATTGGGCTAGCCACGTGAGAAATTTCAAGAAGATTCTAGAAGGTTCAAAACCCTACCACAATGAAGGGTTGAGGAAGTCAAAAACCTACCCCAAGATGGTTATCGGGTTATGTTAAATACCATACCACTAGGAGAAGGGGTTCCATTCTATGTTTTTGTGTTTTGTTCCATAGCAGAGCAGAACAACTGTGAGTTAGAAATTATAGAGCATAATAGAGGGGGTTAATGTTCTGTTGCAGCCTAACATGCAACAGGTATCATGTAACTCCATAGAGAGTGTCTTCTCCTTTGTACTTGCATGATTTTCATATCAAAGAAAAGAGAGCAAAACAACATCACCTTTTGATTGAGTTTTCTCTCTTAAGGATTTCTCAGAACAAATATTTGTGTTATGTTGTAGATGATGTGTGATTGTATTTTACTGTTCTTTATTTTTTACATTTTATCTATTTCACGCATAAGTAGAAAATCAATAACTAGATATTATGGAATCTAAAGGAATTTAACCTTCATAGTGTCGATTTTAGTTTTATTTTATCAGATCTGTTGTGATGAACTATTCCAATGGAATATCCACGACATTCTACAGATCATCAATGTTCAAGAAACCCTCCAATGGATGCTTAAGGAGGAGCTAATAATATGTGAGAGACTAAGAGAAAACAAGTTTGAAAATGATTGAAAAGAAAGCTTTAACTTCTACTTTTAAAAGCACACAAGGAAAACATAAAATCAAGCAATTAAGAACAAGCACGTAAAGAACTTTACCAAAAGAAAGCAACAAGGAGTGAGCACACTTATACAAAAGAGGAATAATATGTGAGAGATCAAGTGAGAACAAATTTGAAAATGATTGAAAATAAAACTTTTAACTTCTACTTTGAGAAGTAGACACGGAAAGCATAAAATCAAGCCATCAAGAACAAGCACATAAAGAACTTTACCAAAAGAGAGAAACAAGGAGGGAGTGCACTTATACAAAAGAGGAATAGTATGTGAGAGACGGAGAGAAAACAAATTTGAAAATGATTGAAAATAAAACCTTAGCTTCCACTTTGAGAATCACACGGAAAACATAAAATCAAGCCATCACGAACAAGCACATAAATAACTTCACCAAATGAGAGCAACAAGGAGGGAGAGAACTTATACAAAAGAGGAATGAATGTAACAATTTTGTTGCATGTTATCTCATTTTAGAATGGCAAAGTCCTCACATTGTCTTCACCGAGTCAAATGTACGGAGGTATGGTAGGGTAACCAAGTAAAAGACTCTTTACAAAATGGATGGAAAGAGCAAAGTCTCCACTGTTAATGTTTAAGCCATTATTATAGATGTTTGCATTTCATTAGATAACAATAGCATAATCCAAGATCACTGAGAAATACACAATCACAAGAGACACATCATTTATCCTAGGAAACCCTCTAGGGGAAGAAAACCCAACAAAAATTCCTTAATATAGATAGCCAATACAATGCCAAGAGATCTCTTATGCTAATACAGAAAGTCCTCTCCTAGATATGCACCACTCTCTCTCTCCTTTACCGGTAACAGATCATAACTTGTCTCTCAAATTGAGCAAGTGAGTTATATCTAAGTGAGGTGCTAGCCTCCTTTATTAAAACAAGTCTGGCACGTGTGAAGTGTCTCTTCACTCGCAGGGCCGACTTCTCAAATTGGGTGGGTAAACCCACCTTTATTATATTTCTGGGTCTCTTTAATATCTGCTGGGGACGACTTTTTATTCTGCCTATTACAATTGTCTTTTGACCAATCCGCAAAAGGGGATTTGGTCCTATTACAATAACCGACATGATCAATCCACAATGAGGATTGATCCTATGAATAATATATCAATAATAATAAGAATACTCTTTGCAGTTACAATATTTCAACACTCCCCCTTAACAAGAAGGGTATTCTTCAGTGGCATCATGCGAGAGAGAGAGAGGACAACATCATCGACAGTGTTATCACTCCAAGAAACCCTTTGTGGTTGTAGACCAAAGGTGCTTGGTAACTTCAAGTAAAAATGTTTTTTCTATTTTGTGTAAATGGATCAATGAGATAACAAATTATAACTCAGTACTCAGACCTTAAATGGGTAATCAAAACAAACAGAGCTCTCATGAAACAATAATCAGATGGCAAGCTTAAATGGATGAGAATACAAAGTTACTAAACCAAATACAACATGTAGGGTTTATAAAACTGTGTAAAACAATCTTAAGTAAACTATGAGCTGACTGGTGAGATGACAGTCACTGCAGCTAAAACAGTGTAATTAAAACAGAGGAAGACAAGTGATAAAATCTGATATTGTAGCAGAGAGAAATCTATCTTTTTGCATTAGCATCAAAAAAGTCTGTTTACATAGCATAAGAGTATCTGAAATCGAACCTCTAAGTGCCCCAAATGCCTTTGGCTTTATAGCCTTACAAGATGAAATCTAAATCCTTGAAAGATGGATCAGATTTACTAAAAATAGTCAAATCAAAACAGATACAACAAGTGTAAGATGAGATCCTATAAAAATAGATCTAGAATGGAAGATCAAAACAAAATAGGAAAGGTCCTATTTAATGATTTCTAAAAATAGTAGATTGCTGATGAAGTGCAGTTTTAGCCTCCCAAGGCTGTTTGATTTGGTCCTCCAAAGATAAAATTCGAATTGGGTGATGTGTCACTTGATCTCTATCATTTTGCTCTTGAAAATGACCAAATTTAGTCAAAAAATTCCCTTTTGACTTTCATCTCCAAGAATGGCCTTCAGATTTTGATTTGATAATTCATAACCAGCTTATTGAAGAAGGTTTCAAACCATTCAAACCCAAAAAATCCTGATCTGGGCAAAAATTTGGCTATTCTGGCCGTGACAGTCTTTCAACAGCTAATTTACCCGAAAATCCGCTCCTTAGCTGGTGAAAGGCGGAGCTTTCACCAGCTAACTAGTTACAATTCTGCCTTCTGCGTTGGTGAAAGTGCAGATTTTTTCAAAATCAAATTTCTCAGTCAAGGAGAGTTCGTTTTGCATGCTTAAATAGTCGATCGACATCTACAAATCCTAATCTTTCCAATGGTGTTTTCAAATCTTCATTTGGAGCTCGGGAAGGGATTGAAAAGTGCCCTACAAATTTAAGCATCATTCCTTCAAAAATGCCAGTGCATTTTTTATCGTTAACAGGAAGGACAAACAGTCCAATTCTTTTCTCAACAAAGAGCCACTGCGCCTTCTTGCCATTTGCAATTCAAAACCCCAAACGATTTATGCACACACAACACAAGAAACTGATATTCGGGTCGAGGTCTTGCGCTGTTGAAAGCATTCGGGCGTCGGATCTGTTTTTGAACATTAGAAGCTTAACAAACATTTGTGAGCGATGCGTGATAGGGAAGCAATGATCTGATTGATGTTGTCAGCCTGGTAGTATAGCTTTTGTACCTGCGCTAATGGATTTGAACTGGCCATCCCTGATGCCATGATTGTGGAGCATGAGTTTCTGAACCGGATCTGATTTGTAATCCGACTTGGACGTGGAACTCGAGTTTTCATGATTATCCACTTTCACCAGCGCGTCTTTCTTGATTGCATGACGTGAGTTGATCGCATCATCATTTGATATTTGAAACGTGGATAAATGCACGTGATTCCCGTTTTTTCCAGCCAACGGCCTGTGGAAAATGCCCCTTAGTTGTTGAAACTTACCACTTTCACCAGCGCACAATCCTGTGGAAAACGCCCCTTAGTTGTTGAAAGTCATCACTTTCACCAGCGCACAACCCTGTGGAAAACGCCCCTTAGCTGTTGAAAGTCATCACTTTCACCAGCGCACAACCTGCGACAATGTTTCTTTGGATGTTTGAAAATTGACACTTTCACCAGCGCACAGACTTATGAGAGATGCTCCTTAGCTATTGAAAGTCGCCACTTTCACCAGCTAACACTCATCTTTTAAACACACATTAGCTGTTGAAAGTATTTTATGAAAATTTTAAAGAGAAGACCTTTATGGGACGTCTTATTTCTAAGACAAAAATCAAAACCTAAGTTTTGCAGTCAGAAAAACTCAAAACCAATTTGAGAAAACTACCAATAACCATGCTATCCACCACAAAATGCGACCATAGGGACGGGTTCATTTTGGGAGCTAACATTTGGCTCCAACTAGGATGGAGACCTCCCTGCGAGGTTTCCAAGAACCTAATAGTTTTAGTAGCCTTTAGCATTGGGCATGGAGTCATCTGGCCTGTGCAACTGTTCTTCATCAAACCTGTAGTTTAATTGTAGCTTGCCTGTAACCTGCCTGTGACTTGTCCTGCTTATTTATGAAATCAAGAACTGAAAAATATATCATTTGCTCGTATGGCGAGCTTATTCGTCTATCTACTCCTATACTAACCAATAGAGGCATATTTATCAAGTAAGATGGAATTTCCAATGCAGCCAAATCATAAACCGATTTACTGTTAAAATCCTTGATCTTGACCCGAACAATAATGGAAGAGATATCATGCAGAAGAGAGATTTGAACAAATGATAAATACAATCTTCTTCTGACAGAAATTGTTTAACATCTATGCTGCTCATAGATTCCAAATAGTCAGCAAAAGGGTCATCAAATTCATAAAGCAATAACTCTTTGGACTGCTGGTCCAACTGTCTATGTTGTTGCTTTTCTTTTCCTTCACAAAAATCAACGCTGAATGTAGTCTACTTGATCTGTGCTGGGGGAAAACAAACTGAATTTCTGATCTGATCTTTTATGCTGCCCTTTCTGCATATGTTTGTTGCAATCTGTCTTTATCTGCAAATTTGGAAAATATGGGCTATCTTCAACATATACTGCAGATGCAATAATTTCACTTACTGATTGGGCAATCTGGTCATCACCCTTCAAGTCTTCATGTCTGCTATAATTTTCCTGTGTCTGTAAATCTGAAAGCTGAGGGCTGCTCATAGCATTTGCCACAGATCCGAAACTGTCGCCCATGAATATTGGCAAGCTAAGGAAATCTGAAATCTTCAGGTTTTCTGAAAAGTATAAGTCCATGAAAGCTGCCACTGGATCCTTAAAAGGAAGATAAGTAACATGCTGCTCCTCGCAAAACAACTGCACATCTATGGTAGCCTCCTGCTCAGCCATGGCTGTCCCTTTGCTGGAAAACTGATCACCTTCTTGTTCCCTTGATCTCAGATTTTGATCATTAATCATCGCAACTTCCTCTTCAGAAAAGTTCTCAGAAGATGATGATAAGACAGTATTAAAATCATATGAACAAAGATCAATAAAAAACATATAATTGCCTATGCAATCATCAGTCATCATAGACTCTTCCTGATTTACAAACTGATCATAAGCTTCACATGTATACCTGTCTCTGGAATACTCAGCCAACACTGAAAAATCTAATTCTAAATCTGAAATGTACTCACCTTCAAGCTGTTGTTCCTTATCTGCTTCATACTCACTGCTTTCTTGCTCTGAATCTGAAATGTACTCACCTTCAGGCTGTTGTTCCTTATCTGCTTCATACTCACTGCTTTTTTTCTTTGAATCTAAAATGTACTGACAGTTTACTCGCTCATGCACCTGCAAATTTTCAAAGAAATCTCGATTTCGGATCCTTCGGGAAAAATGAATGTTTTCCTCGACTTCTCGAGCATCTTCAAACAACTGGGCGAGGGATGAAGACTCTCGTTCTAGCAAAAGAAGGACAAGATCTGAATGAAGACCCATGACATAATATATGATGGCAACTGTCTCTGTAGGCCTGACCTCCAAAGGCATGTCATGATAAACACGGTAGAACCTTCTGTTGAAAACAAGTAAGGCTTCATCCTGCTCTCATTTCAAAGCATAGAAATCAACAAGGTATGAATCTAAAGATTTGTACTTGCCCCAATACTTCAGGAAAACATTAGAGAACTCGGTTCAAGAGCCAATTGAATCAACTCTCAGACTTTTAAACCATGCGGCAACATCTTTGATCAGAGACTTTGAAAACATTCTCATGATCACATCTTCATGCGCAATTGAAAAACGATCAACAAAATCCAGAAAGGATTCCAAGTGTCTCTCAGCTGATGCTTGATTCTCTCCGGAAAAACAAGGAAGATATTCATAGCAGTCAAGAGGATAAGGATGAAGGGGATGGGGCAATTTTAAAGGCCTAAACATTTTCATCCTAATCTTGGTTTGAAAGGCAGTGGGTTGCTCGTAAGGGATACAATGTTGATGAAAAGGTTCAACAGTAGTAACATCAGGTATTGAAGTCTGAGTATACTTGGAGTCAATTTCAATTTCGACAAAGTCAGAAAAGTGATCAAATGCAAGAGGAATTAGAATACAGGACTCATTTTTAAGAGCAAGTTGTGATGAGGATATCAAATCAACATCTATAGCACAGGGTTGCGGAGTCTTTGTTTCTTCTAAAGATGGATAGATGAAAACAGGATGGTAGTCTTCTGAATATACAAAACAGAAAATGATTCTCTTTACATTTAAAGGGAATAACATGAAAGAGTTAATAAAAAACAACAATAATTCATGAAATAGATTGATAAACTGATATCTGGATTTAAAGTGCAGCCTCTTCATCTCTTGTTAAATGGATCCTGCCAGTGGAGTCTTATTCAAACTCAGATGGATCAGGGAAAGAACAAGCTTTTGCAAATCTTCCCTAACAGCTGGATTAGATTTCCTCACCTTTCACAAATGGTCTTTTAGGAAACTCTTTTCAACAAGCAGACTAGGATGGATATAGATATCTTTCTCTGTTTGTGAAGGATGGAAAATAGGAGCAATTATCTCCTAAGGCCAACTTGTAAGACTTCTTTCCTCGGCTTACATACAAAGTCGAACTCAGAAATCAGGTTTGTAATTTCAGAAACTAATGGAGGCTGTCACCCTTAAGGTTTTCTGTTTCAATTTCAGGTTTCTGAAAACATGAAGATTCAGAAAAATAGGCTTAACAGAAGATGGTCTAGATACGAATAAGAAACAGTACCTCTTGAAATCCCTGAGGTAGATGATCAGCAGATCTGAAAATCTGTTTCTGTAAGGCTCGTCTCCTTCTGATGATCTTTTCTGGATCTGTCACAGTTCTTCAATGGAGTCGCCACTGAATTCGTTCTTCATGGAGTCGCCAGATAGATGATTACAACCAAAAGAATGCTCAGCCTTTGTCTATCATCAAACGCTGAAACTATGTCGTCTCCCAGGAAAGCTTGCTTCATTCTCCGTTCCCCGGCAACGACGCCATTTTGTTATCACTCCAAGAAACCCTTTGTGGTTGTAGACCAAAGGTGCTTGGTAACTTCAAGTAAAAATGTTTTTTGTATTTTGTGTAAATGGATCAATGAGATAACAAATTATAACTCAGTACTTAGACCTTAAATGGGTAATCAAAACAAACAGAGCTCTCATGAAACAATAATCAGATGGCAAGCTTAAATGGATGAGAATACAAAGTTACTAAACCAAATACAACATGTAGGGTTTATAAAACTGTGTAAAACAATCTTAAGTAAACTATGAGCTGACTGGTGAGATGACAGTCACTGCAGCTAAAACAGTTTAATTAAAACAGAGGAAGACAAGTGATAAAATCTGATATTGTAGCAGAGAGAAATCTATCTTTTTGCATTAGCATCAAAAAAGTCTGTTTACATAGCATAAGAGTATCTGAAATCGAACCTCTAAGTGCCCCAAATGTCTTTGGCTTTATAGCCTTACAAGATGAAATCTAGATCCTTGAAAGATGGATCAGATTTACTAAAAATAGTCAAATCAAAACAGATACAACAAGTGTAGGATGAGATCCTATAAAAATGGATCTAGAATGGAAGATCAAAACAAAATAGGAAAGGTCCTATTTAATGATTTCTGAAAATAGTAGATTGCTGATGAAGTGCAGTTTTAGCCTCCCAAGGCTGTTTGATTTGGTCCTCCAAAGATAAAATTCGAATTGGGTGATGTGTCACTTGATCCCTATCATTTTTCCCTTGAAAATGACCAAATCTAGTCAAAAAATTCCCTTTTGACTTTCATCTCCAAGAATGGCCTTCAGATTTTGATTTGATAATTCATAACCAGCTTATTGAAGAAGGTTTCAAACCATTCAAACCCAAAAAATCCTGATCTGGGCGAAAATTTGGCTATTCTGGCCGTTCAAGCTTTCAACAGCTAATTTACCCGAAAATCCGCTCCTTAGTTGGTGAAAGGCAGAGCTTTCACCAGCTAACTAGTTACAATTCTGCCTTCTGCGCTAATGAAAGCGCATATTTTTTCAAAATCAAATTTCTTAGTCAAGGAGAGTCCGTTTTGCATGCTTAAATAGTCGATCGACATCTAAAAT
This sequence comes from Picea mariana, assembly GCA_032191745.1. Taxonomy (NCBI): domain Eukaryota; kingdom Viridiplantae; phylum Streptophyta; class Pinopsida; order Pinales; family Pinaceae; genus Picea; species Picea mariana. Next base: position 229,368 of record JASDQU010739167.1, read on the forward strand.
TCCTAATCTTTCCAATGGTGTTTTCAAATCTTCATTTGGAGCTCGGGAAGGGATTGAAAAGTGCCCTGCAAGTTTAAGCATCATTCCTTAAAAAATTCCAGTGCATTTTTTATCGTTAACAGGAAGGACAGACAGTCCAATTCTTTTCTCAACAAAGAGCCACTGCGTCTTCTTGCCATTTGCAATTCAAAACCCCAAACGATTTATGCACACACAACACAGGAAACTGATATTCGGGCCGAGGTCTTGCGCTGTTGAAAGCATTCGGGAGTCAGCTCTGTTTTTAAACATTAGAAGCTTAACAAACATTTGTGAGCGATGCGTGATAGGGAAGCAATGATCTGATTGATGTTGTCAGCCTGGTAATATAGCTTCTGTACCCGCGCTAATGGATTTGAACTGGCCATCCCTGATGCCATGATTGTGGAGCATGAGTTTCTGAACCGGATCTGATTTGTAATCCGATTTGGACGTGGAACTCGAGTTTTCATGATTATCCACTTTCACTAGCGTGTCTTTCTTGATTGCATGACGTGAGTTGATCGCATCATCATTTGATATTTGAAACGTGGATAAACGCACGTGATTCCCGCTTTTTCCAGCCAATGGCCTGTGGAAAACGCCCCTTAGCTGTTGAAACTTACCACTTTCACCAACGCACAATCCTATGGAAAACGCCCCTTAGCTGTTGAAAGACATTACTTTCACCAGCACACAACCTTGTGGAAAACGCCCTTTAGCTGTTGAAAGTCATCACTTTCACCAGCGCACAACCTGCGACAATGTTTCTTTGGATGTTTGAAAATTGACCCTTTCACCAGCGCACAGACTTATGAGAGATGCTCCTTAGCTGTTGAAAGTCGCCACTTTCACCAGCTAACACTCATCTTTTAAACACACGTTAGCTGTTGAAAGTATTTTATGAAAATTTTAAAGAGAAGACCTTTATGGGACATCTTATTTCTAAGACAAAAATCAAAACCTAAGTTTTGCAGTCAGAAAAACTCAAAACCAATTTGAGAAAACTACCAATAGCCATGCTATCCACCACAAAATGCGACCATAGGGACGGGTTCATTTTGGGAGCTAACAAACAGCATCAAGTAGGTGAGAGGACAGCATCATCAATATCATCTTCGAACACTGACTGGCGTATCTATGAATCATCGGAAGTTTTCTTCATCGACAACATCATCATTCTCAAAGGAATGCCATCATCATCTGCATCAATATGTATTAGTATAAAAACTGATACATCATCATCATCATCATTATCACAGCACAAGGTTGGCTCATCGTAATACAGGACTAGCTTTACGTCACAGCTGTCAAGCTGGAAGCTCAATGCTTGTCTCATCTCATCGTCTTGCTTTACGTCACAACACTCAAGCTGGAAGCAAGATACTCGTCCTGCTTTACGTCACAACCATCAGGTTGGAAGCAAGATACTAGACTGGCTTTACGTCACAGCTATCCAGCTGGAAGCTTAGTGCTAGTCTCATCATATCATATTGCTTTACGTTTGACAACTTGGTCAGAAGCAAGGAACACATCTCATCTTGCTTTACGTCTGACAATCGGGTCAGAAGCAAGGAACATCTCATCTTGCTTTACGTCTGACAACTGGGTTAGAAGCAAGAAACACATCTCATCTTGCTTTACGTCTGACAACTGGGTTAGAAGCAAGGAACACATCACATCTTTCTTTACGTCTGACAGCTAGGTCATAAGCAAGGAACATCACATCTACTCCCCCATTCGAGGAAGGTCCTTTTGGACTATGCCAAGCTTATCTCGGAAGTACTCAAACTTCACACGAGATAGGGGCTTGGTCAACACGTCAGCAACCTGTTCATCCGTGCTAATGTACTGGAGCTTCAAGGCTCCTCTTTGTACCATGTCACGGATGTAATGATAGCGGATCTCTATGTGCTTCGACCTGTCGTGGAATACAAGATTCTCTGTCATCTTTATGCAGCTCTGGTTATCACATAGAATCACGGTTGCTCTAATCTCCAAGTCAAATAGGCCGGTCAACAACTTTCGAAGCCATCGCAGAACATGCAACAATGTATTCTGCTTCCACTGTGCTGAGAGCAATACTAGATTGCTTCCTACTCTGCCATGAGATCATAGCTGATCCCAAACTGAAACAACATCCTGAAGTGCTTTTCCTGTCAGAAATACTTCCTACCCAATCTGCATCAGTATATCCATTCAATGTGAAATTATGATCTCCATCATCGCTGAGACCATAATCTATTGTACCTTTGAGGTACCTCATCACATGTTTTGCAGCCACTAAGTGAACACGTCTGAGTTCTACCAGAAACTGACTCAAGGTGTTCACGACAAAACAAATGTCTGGTCTGGTGCTTGTCAGGTACATCAGCGATCCAATAATCTGCCTATACAATGTGGCATCAATCAATTCTGATGACGTATCGACCAACAGCTTCAGCTTTGCTTCCATGGGTGTATTCATGGGCTTGCATTCCAGCATGTCGAATCTCTTTAAGATTTCAACCGTGTACTTCCCTTGGTTAAGGAAGAACCTCTCAAGACTCTGCCATACCTCAAGACCTAAGAAATAGTGCATTAGGTCAAGGTCTTTCATTTCAAATTCTGAGGCAAGTCTCTTTTTACATTCAACGATGAGCTTTTCTTCTGTAGTTAAGAATAAGTCATCCACATATAGCAGTAAGATTACTGGCTCATTATTCGTAATTTTGAAGTAGAGATTTGAGTCTGTTTTACTCTTGGTAAAGCTTAAGCTCATCAAGAAACTGTCTATACGGCCATACCAAGCTCTAGGAGCTTGCTTCAATCCGTATAAGGCTTTCTTCAATCTGTAGACATGATACCTCCTGTCTTCAACCTCAAATCCTTGAGGTTTCTCTATATACACTTCCTCTTCGATGACACCATTTAGGAAGGCTGTCTTCACGTCCATCTGGTGTAGCTTCCTCTTCATCTTAGCTGCAAGAGCTATGATGGTCCTGATTGAAGTGTATCTGGCCACAGGAGCAAAAGTCTCTTCATAGTCAATGCCTTCCTTCTGGGAAAAGCCACGAGCGACAAATCTTGCTTTATACTTCTCAATACTTCCATCAGGAGCATGTTTTATTTTGAAGAGCCATCTGGAGGATACCACATCTTTATTTCCCGGTCTGGGAACTATTTCCCATACTTCGTTCTTCATTATGGATTGGTATTCCTCTGTTATGGCATCTGCCCATTCTTTTCTCTGAATGGCTTCTTCAAAGCAGGTAGGCTCCTCTTCTATGAGATCACACATAAAAGCCATATAACTGGAGAATGGCTTTGGTCTTTTCACCTGTCTCGTAGTTCCTTGGGGAACACCGTACTTCTCTCCATCTTGAATAAGCTCTCTAGCCCAAGCTAGCTTTATTTTATGGAGGATCGTCATTTGAGGAGGTACTTGTACTTCTACTATATCATGGTCTTCTAGAAGTTCCTCATCATGGGAAGTTATGACTTCCCTCATTGGTTCTTCAGCTCTGGGAACCTCCCTCATTGCAGTACTGGGGATTACGAGTTCTTCTTCATATACCTCTTCAAGCTGGCATAGTTTAAATTTCTTGAGCGCTGCATCTTCATTGAAGGCCACATCCCTACTGATCTAAATGTGATGTTGACCTGGTATATAGATTTTGAATGCCTTGGAGACCTCACAGTATCCCACAAATATTCCCTTCTTTCCTGAAGGGTCCAACTTGTTTCTCTTTTCTTTAGGTATATGAATAAACACTGGACAACCAAATATTTTGAGATGGATTACCTTTGGCTTCTTTTCAGTGAACATCTCTTCTGGTGTCTTGAGCCCAAGTGCACTATGGGATAATTGGTTCTGCACATAAGCAGCTACCATTGCTGCTTCTGCCCATAAGCACATAGGAAGATCTTGATCGTGGATCATAGTCTTCACAACTTCCAGTATGGTTCGTTTCTTCCGTTCAACGACACCATTTTGTTGGGGATTATAGGGAGTAGTGAGTTCCCTCTTGATTCCAACTTCTTTGCAGAAGTTCACAAACTCTTTTGGGGTGTATTCTCCTCCATTATCTGACCTGAGTATCTTAATCTTCCTTTCAGAAAGGTTCTCTATCAAGGCTTGAATTCCTTGAACTTGCTAAACACTTCAAATATATCCAGGTCTTACGAGAATAATCATCAATGAATGATACATAGTATACATACCCACTAATGGAGGATGATGGAATTGGGCCACACACATCTGAATGAACAAGCTCTAGGACTACTCCTGCCTTGCTGTCTTTCTCCGGAAATGAGTTCCTGATGTTCTTCCCTTGTGCACATCCATTGCATACGCCTTCATGGTCACCTTTGAGTTCTGGTAAATCTGTGACCGCTTTGCATATGTATGGTAGCGCCTTGTAGTTGATGTGAGCTAATCTTCTATGTCAAAGTTCACATGGATTCTTCAATGGTGTGGGTCATGGCAACTTCTGAGTGACCCTTTAGCTTATGCAAGCCACCTTCTTCTTTTCCAATGATGATTTCTTCATTTATGGTGTCTTCTTTAGCACGTTGCCTTCTTTAGGGTTATTACATGTGACCTGGAGCAAGGTCAACAAAACAACAAGCAAGAATAATATCCTGCTGATAATATGAAGAAATAACACAAACAATCATCCCAGTAGCTCCTTTAGAGCTATCACTTATAATTTATCTGAAGCAAAGATTAAAGGTAAGGAATACAATACGAAATGAGGTCAACACTCTCATAGTGTTGTGACCAAGCATTCTTCCATGACAACCTGGAACTACACACAAGGTTTCTCCTAGAGGAGGTGTTAGTTGTATTAGGCAAAGCATATACCTCTATATGCTCACATGCTATCAGGTATAATACTTTACAAAGACTGCTATCTCAACTATAGTCATCAACTTGCCATGTGTACCTTTGAATCTTATCAACTTGATTTAATCAAACCTGGAGCCTTGTCTTCAGGAATGAGTGCTTTCTTTTCTTCCAAGTCTCCTTTACTCAAGATGATGAGTTCTTTCTTCAACCTGTCTTCTGTACTAAGACAATACGCTCTGATAGAAGGTTAGGTTAGAGGATAAGCTCTATGATCAACTTTTAATCCTTCTAATAATTTGATCATAGCTTCAACATGCAACACTGATCAAAATAATGAAAAATAGATGCATATCAGAATAATCACACCTGGGTTGCATCATTCCTCTGAATGTGTTGGATCTTGAGATCCTTTTGGATCTATGGCAAGAGATCCCTTCTCCTGCAAATACTCTTTAAAGTTTAACCATTTAAACATATGTGAGTACATACCTCTGATAGCATTTGCAAGTGGTGGCACCATCTGGCAGCAGTGGTAATCATTACCAACTCTTTAAAAACTTCAAGGGTGACTGCCACTGGTAGTACGACTGCTACTGCAACTGGTACTGCAACTTAGGGTTTTATGAGGAAACCCTAATTTTTCAAACTTCGAATTTTGAAATTCTGATCCAGGGGATAGATGCACTGAGCTGAGGCGAGTTAGCTGGTGCAGTGAGATTTCTGAAAATAAATCCAACTTTTACCCCCTCAAACTTAATCTGCGGATTTATGGACTGGTGCTTCTGGTTTTCTAGTACTTCTGGTACTCTGGTTTTCTGATACATTGTGAAACTAGGGTTTCACTTTCCGGGAGATCTAGCCACTGAAAAGGTGCGCTGAAGGTGCCAAAATGATCCTTGGGGGAGGGCACACTTTTTTAGATGATTTTAGGGCTGAAATACCTCTCTAACAAAAAGCCCTAATTTTCATGTACGGTAACAGTGACATTTTTCACTTTTCTCTTGTGAAACATGCTTCCTTCAGCTTGGCTCTGAAACCATGTTAATGTTTAAGCCATTATTATAGATGTTTTCATTTCATTATATAACAATAGCATAATCCAAGATCACTGAGAAATACACAATCACAAGAGAGACAACATTTATCCTAGGAAACCCTCCAGGGGAAGAAAACCTAGCAAAACTTCCTTAATATAGATAGCCAATACAATGCCAAGAGATCTCTTATGCTAATATAGAAAGTCCTCTCCTGGATATGCACCACTCTCTCTCTCCTTTGCCGGTAACAGATGAGAACTTGTCTCTCAAACTGAGCAAGTGAGTTATATCTAAGTGAGGCGCTAGCCTCCTTTATTTATACAAGTCTGGCACATGTGAAGTGTCTCTTCACTGGCAGGGCCGACTTCTCAAACTGGGTGGGTAAACCCACCTTTATTATGTTTCTGGGTCTTTTTAATATCTTTTGGGGCCGACTTCTTATTCTGCCTATTACAATTGTCTTTTGACCAATCTGCAAAAGGGGATTTGGTCCTATTACAATAACCGACATGATCAATCCATAATGGGGATTGATCCTATGAATAATATATCAATAATAATAAGAATACTCTTTGCAGTTACAATATTTCAACATCCACACCCAAGTAACATTGACAATATATTGGATGATTGCTTAACAATTTCTCTAGATAAATGGTGAAGAAACTGTCCAATGGATGTTCAAGGAGGAGATAAGGTTAAGACAATTGTGAGAGTGGCAACATGGCATGACCTCGTTTACTCCCACATCCAAATTAGTCTTTAGAACACCTCCATGACAATATGACTTACAAGCTTATACCCTCCAAGGCTCAAATCTGACATGAAAAACYCCCTCCCACATAGTAAACACGCTGATATTTATAGGAAATGCCACAAAAACACATTGCTTAAGATTGTGTAATGATGTTGGGATCATGCATTCTTGAAGGTAACAATGTGCTCCATATCCTTTAGGCACAAGCAACAAGGTTTGATTAGGGTACTAGAATTAATGGAATYCAAGGTGGAAGAAACAATTTGAGGAAAAGCTTTGGAATGAACCTAAATGACAAAAAAGATTGGAAAGGGACTCTGCAAAGGCACCAAAGGACCTAAGAAACCAAGGAACATGTTGATATTATGGTAGCTGCATGAGGTATTAACCTCCACTTGTAACCTTGATGAGACTAGAATATTCCGGGAAGCAAGAGAAACCCTAAAGCCTTGGACAAAAACCCTAGAAGACAAGTCGGCTAAAGAGAATAATTAATATTTAGTTTTTAGCCCCCAAGAAGAGAAGTCGGCCTAGACAACTAAGAAGGAGAAATATAAATAGAGGGCTCTAGAGCTCATTTGTGAATCACTCACTCACAACTGCATTAGACCAGCTGTGCGCAAGTTTGGAGAGGAGTTGCAGCTATAGCTGCTGCAACTTGTATTTCGGTTTCTGGCTTGGAATTTTTGCTTGGTCTTTGGTTATCTTTGCTTGGTACACTAGCCTTGGTTGGCTATTGATTTGCTACTAGAATTATTCTCTCTGTCAAGGTTAAGGTGCTCGAGGGTGGCCTTTGTGCCTATGGTTGGGTGACAATATTGCTATATTGTCTATGGTTAAACGAGCACACCCACTCTTCTAACAGGTTATGGGCCCACACCTCCTTCAGAGAGTCTAAACACTGGAAGGAAGGTAATCCATAAGATTATCAAGCCCGTTGAAGAACTGCTGCTAGGGTTTCTAGCAGGTGCAGTGACTAAAGCACTGTCGCTAGGGTTACTAGCAAGTGCAACTACAAACCCTAAGACCTCTTGCCTAAGACCTTATGATGGAACAAATTACTCAAGGAGAGGATATTCTAGTTCTCCTTAGTCCAATGCACCTATTGGCACTCTTAGAAGGCAAAAACATCAAGGTTGAGATTTTGGGTCAAAGTCAAAGTTTGACCAGCTATCAATCAACAAAAATCATGAATGATCATCTACACTATTTAGCTCTTACAAGAACTCTTGAAGATGACATGTGGATAATTGACAGTGGGGCTTCCAAGCATATGACATGAGACTAGATCAGACTCTCCAATATGAATGAAAAGATGACATCCTACAAGGTAAAACTTGGAGACAATAACACCTATCTAGTGGAAGGAATTGGTCAAGCCTCCATCAAATTGAAATCAGGTAACAAATGTTCATTTGAGTAATGTATTATATGTACCTGGTTTAGAAAAGAACCTTGTATTCATATCTTGCCTGGAAGACAAATGAAATAGAATAGCCTTTGTAGATGGTGAAGTACTATCTTGGTCTAAAGACTCCAGCATAGAGAATGCTAGAGTTATTGGAACTCGTGAAGGCATATTATATAGACTACTAGAATGTGATGATGAAGCTCTTATACATGATGAAGTCAATCCCAGTGAACTTTGGCATAGAAGGTATGTTCATCTTAACTATCAAGCATTACCTTTCCTCGAGAAAATGGTTGAAGGAATACCAGAACTACAATCTACACATGAAGGAATTTGCAGAGAATGTGCTCTTGGTAAAAATGTTAAGAAGCCATTCTCAAGTAGCAATAATAGATCTAAGGAAATCCTAGATCTAATAGATTCATATGTTTGTGGTCTAATTCCAGTGAAATCTCTAGGAGGTTTTCTTTATTGACGATTAAATTCGCAACGAAGTTTGGCCTGCAAAGTGTTGCTAAAGCCTATTATTATAAAAGCTAAATAATACTAGTAGGTGGGATCCCCTCATAGATTGGAGATCAAGTCTGGTGTTTATTCGATGTTATGTTACTGTTCGACACTACTTTCATGGTTGACGATATCTTGTTTTATTGGATAATGGATCAAGCATATTATACAGGGCTCCCTTGCTGTTCCAAGTTCAAGTTATACCGAAGTTTTCATCGTTATTATTGCTGACTATTCTTGGATCTATTACTTGTGACACCTGCAACAGACACATGTTAGTAACAACAAATGAAAAGAAACTAAAAGAAGAAACTGTCCCATGCTAACATCTATACTATATGCATTGAAAAGATTGTGGCAAATCCTAGCTAACATAGGATAGCCATGCGAGTTATCGATGTTGTATATAGCATAATTGGTATGCATTTCTGTATAGTAAAGATGGTAATATGTGATAAGGGTGGCGCTCTTGGGAATTAAAGGTTGTTGGTTCAAGGTGGATGAGTTGTTTAATTAGTAGTTGGCGTGTACTAAGAATTGAATGAACTTGAAGTAGGTAAGTGATGTTCATTTACTGCACATCGCCTTTACTCATGCTGATTGGACGCCACCCTAGTCAGGGTATTGTTCAAACATTGTTGCTGTGGTTGTGCTCCGATTTCTTAGCAGGGAGGAACCGCTCGACCAAATTCGTGTTTAAGACATTCGATTACCGGTATGTTCTTTTGTTTGACCCTTAATGAGTCTGATTTGGTTATGAAATGGATGTTGACTCAGGTGTATTGGCTTGTGCCTTCCTTAAGTTTTGCAACTATGTGAAATGGTGATTGTGAATGAAATGTTAATGATTCTCTTTGAAATGATGTTGAATTCATAACATTATTGGTTATCCTGGGCGTTAGCAATCATAATAATTCTCTTTTATCCTTGCTGGTTTAATTAGAGTATCCTTGTTGGTCTTGATAGCTATCTTTACGCACTGTCACTAAAACCAGTGTTTGGATTTTATGGGGTTTAATGATTGAAGTGTTTATGTCACCACGCATTGTACATTTGGTCATTGGGTTGTTTTTATTGCCAAGGGTTGCGCAGTGAGTGATATTGTTCCTTCTCGACCCTGTCTTCACCTCCGCGTTGTGGTTGTTTGATCGAAGAAAATGAGGGTTATACCCTGCGTGCGTTAAATAACCTTTGCAAGGACGAGTTAGAGCCCTACCTTTTCGGTTATGACCCCTGTCATAGATTTGGACCCGTCCATGAATAAGTCGTGGTTCTTCCTATATGCATTGTGGACTCAGAGTTTTCACCATTACAAAGAGTGGTTCTGCTCTCCATGTGTTGGCTACAGAACAACCTTAGCCTTCCAGTCCGAAGATTGATAGAGAAGACTAGCCTGGCCGTTGGTTTCACAACTTGGTTATGGTTGATTGGTGGTATAGTTGTCGACTTTTGAGCACAAGCTTGACCAATTGCTCATGGGACAGTCGTGTTGGTTGGTATATAATCACTAACTCTGTTATAACAGTGGTAAACCCTACATTGCCAATTGCACTTTCAAAGCACAAAGTTACTCCCCTTATGTTAATAACTTGGTATTGTTAATGGAGAGGGCCTTTGCCCCGATTCGATTAGATGCGGGGGTATGCGTAGTTGCCACAACTTATTAGGTTGATTGATTTTTTTTACGACAGTGGCAAATTGATGGTTGATACACAGTCACTGGTATTTGCACTAATGATTATTTGGATGATTAGCTAGCGTTGGTACAAATGCTTGATGTTACTCACGTATGTCGTGTTGTGTGTATGGTGTTTTTGCAAAAAGAAATAAGGGGCATGGTAACTGTGGTTTTCTTTAGGGTTGAATGACTATTGAACCGAATGACTGTAGAGAATATATCACTGCATCCTTATGTTTGTTCGATTGTATAAGCTCGAGTTTGCACAACATAGTTGGTTACAGATGGATTAAATCAAAGTAATATTGTGTTATTAATGACTTATCACGATGGATTGAGTTATTCATGTGACTATGTGTTTGATTTTGTTTAATATAGATATTGCATCGTAATGTTTTGGTGACTTCACACTGTGTATAACACAGATAGCTTGGGTTTCACAGAGTTTTAAGTGTGTTTATTTGTTGCAATTGACCATTTGTTAAAAGAGGCATGTTGTCAAGACCTCGTCGTGTTGGATGGATGGTCCAACTTTTAAGTCACATTGAATTGTTTTTTTTATAGTGGTTGAATTACATTGCCTGGATGAGTTACCCTGTGCATAGCTTGTGTCTAAATGATGGTTGTTGGGTATATGTTTAAATATCCATTCAGATTTTGCAATTTAATCTAGATTATTGGGTTTACTGCCTAAATATATGTTTAACGAATATAAGAGCATTTAAATTTCAATCCCGATTGCAGTGATTATGTGATTTCATTGTGAATTCTGGAAACATGAATTTGAGTATATTTGTTGGTTGAAGTAATGTATGGGCAATATATTTTTTCGATGGTTAACAGAGTGGAAAGGATACTGTTTGGAAATTGTTATAAGATGCAAAGAAGGGAACAAAACCTCTTACAAATTGTGTGGAATACATACTGTCTTGCTGTAGCATTGTGTTGGATATTTGATTATGAACAGTGAAGTAGTTAAATTGCACAAGAATTGTTGATGGTTGATGCGTCTCTTTTCGCAACAAGTTTTATGGATCACTTAATTAATTTCATGAACAATAATCATCTTTCTTCCCTTCCATGATTTCATTTTCCGCTAATTACAAATCCCATCACCTTCCCATTTCATTTTTTCACCCCATGTTCTGAGATTGATTACAGTCCAGAGAATTTTGGTGTTAAGGCAGTTGGAAGTGGTAGTGTCTTGTGTGGATCGTAGTGATGTTTTATTGGGTTGCTTACAGTTGATTGTTGTTGTCATTGAGCAGTAACCATGTTCCCCCCCCCTCCCTTAGGGAATCATGTTTTTCACTCAATACAAACCCCTCGCATATCCCAGAACCCTTTTTCACCCCCTGCTCATTGATAAACGATAAAACAATTTGTATGGATTGGATTGCATGAGTCTGATATATTGCTGAGCCAAAATCCATTATATTTTAAAAGAGTTGTCATCTATGGTTAATTAAAAGATCATTGTTAATCAATCACGCATGCAGGGATGAGCTATTCAAATAAAAGGTTGAAAACAAAGGCCAATTATGCTTCTGTCAAAGAGAAGGACTAAAGGATGATAGCATCAACAAGGGAAAATATGACTTTTGAGTTTTATTTTATCTATTGTTTTATGATGGTTGACTTCAGGGATCTTTGGAAAACATGTTTTATTTTGGATATATGAGTAATATTTTTGAAATAATTTCAAATTTCATGAGCTAAACTTGCCAAAAGTGAATATGTTGATGGGAGGCACAAGGAGGTGTGTTTTTCTTAACTAATGGTTAGATTATGATTATAATTATTGTTATCAACTAAAGGGAGTCACAAGGGGTCCCACCTACTAGTTATTATTTATTTATGACCCTTATTATAATTATTAATCTTTCCCCTAACTAAAGTTAGTTGAGTCTTTTAGTTAAATTAACTAATGAGTTGGTTCAACTCCTTCAACCAATTCTAATTTGTTAAAAACAAAGGAAAATGAGGAACAAGAGGAGGATAGAAGAAGAAGCATGCTAAGGTTTGCTCTTTGAGTTTATGTTGAGATAGTTCAGTTTTCATTCATTCATATATTCATCACAAGCCCAGTTCTCTTTTATGATAGCATGGTCTTATTGTAGACAATAATATTTAGGGCTGAATCAAATCAGCCAGACACTTGTTTTTTAGAGGTGTTGATCTATCTTTGATACCCTGTGTAGACTTGTCTGTTTGTGAATTAGTTTTCATCACTGATAAAGGATATTGTGCTGAGTTGAGTGGGCAACAATCTGTGGCAAGATGATCCAAATTTTAGAGTTTAGTTTTGGTTTTCTATCAGAGGACCTTTTGTATGTTCCATCGGGGATGTCTAAGTTTGACTTTGGTCCAAGATTTCTGTATGAGATTTTGTAAAGAAAATGACTCTTTGGTGAATTGGAATGAAATAAGGGATTGTTTTGTGTCTCATCTGTCTTGATTATCATCTTGGTGTCTTTACTTATGTTCTTACATTTATTTCAGCAACTGTTATATTAAGAAAATTACATAAAAAGTGAATTTTCAGCAAGCTTTTTGTTGAAAAAAGACCATCTTAAGCACTCATAATTAATATTTGTGAGTTAGGATGTTATTTTTGTTGGCTATAAACATAGGGTGATATTCCTGTCTACTTTTCTTTAGCCAAGTAAAGTCTGAAAATGCTTGAGTAAGATCATTCCATATCTTTTCCTCAACATTTATTTAGCGACCATATTGGGGACATCTTTGATATCTCTCTGGTTAAAATTTTATACTCGATTTTCATCGATACATCTTTCTTTTCTGAAATTGATTCTTTGAATATTTTGCTATTAATGATTGTTCCTGTTGCAACACAGCCCAATATCGAGCTCGGTCTTCAAGACCAGATCAACATTGCTCTGAACCTGTTTAACACCATTTTAGACACTGCCAAAACTTGTGCCGAACTTAACCATTCTTGGACAGCAATTGAACGAGATATTATTGCCCAAGAAAAATTGGAGTCTAGACATAAACAACCTAGAAATTAGCAGTAAACCTTTGTTTCTTCGAGCTTTGTCCTTTCTTTCATGTCCTTAGACTCTCGTGCTTCTAGAAGAAGAAGAGGCTTGTCACCTGAAATCAATCCTATTGCTGAAATAGGAAGAAGAAACGTTGTGTTATCTGCCCAACAATGTGCTCTAAGGAGAAATTTATCTGATTCATCCAACTCGTCTTTCTTTCCCTCGTCTATCATCCATAAGATGGCATCTAGTGGTGGCTCTGGTGGCACTGGAAGTGCTCCATCTTCCCAATCTTCATCGTCATCGGTGATTGGTAGCTTGTACAACCACCATATCCCTGTCCAATCTACTACAAACCCCACCAAAGTAATTAAAAAGTATGAGCTTTTTCAGTTCGAATCAAATGCCACAACCACACCGTGGCATGTGTCTTCTCCTCTGAACCTAGCACCTGCTACTCGCTCACTTTCGAAGTTTAAAGAGAATTTGCCTAAGTTTTCAGGAAATAACACTGTCAGTACAAATGAACACCTAGTGACATTTTCAAATGCTTTTCATAACATAGGGGCTAACGACAATGACACTTGCATGCACTTGTTCGTCAATTCCTTGGAAGGAAAGGCGATGACCGATTTATTTGACCTTCCTCCTAAGATCTTGTCTACTAGGGAGGAGTTAATCTATTGGTTCCGATCCACTTATGGGCAATCCAAAATCATTGCCGAGAATTTAAGGGAATACAATAACGCCACTTATAAATATGGTGAGACCATCAAGTCTTTCAACTTGCGTTTCACCAAGTTGTACAATCAAATCCCCGAACTTATCCTCCCTCAGAACCAAGCCGCTTCCATGCATTACAACAATGCATTGCCTTCTCTCTACCATCATAGGCTTGAGGAAAAAACCATTGATAATATCGGTTCCGCTCTACACACGTGTTCAGAGTATGAAGAACAGCTTGAAAGAACTGGTCTTCCCCACAAAGAATCAGTTAGACAAACATACATGTCCGCTCTCTTGCAGCTAGGAAAAGATATGAAAAATCGTATGACAGCATTCGAGCGGAAGGGTACTGTCTCCCCTCTCACCCCTGGAGCTTCATCCTCTTCTGCACCCCCTTTTAGAAATCCGGTTGAAAACAATTTTCAGCCTAAGGCTATCCTGCCTCGGAGTTGGTGTAACTTTTGCGAGGAACACCACGAAGAAACCACATATGAGGTAAAGAAGAGTGCTAGAGATAATATCTTCGGTAAAATACCAAAAGCTACCATCACTGTCCTAGATTTTGCAGAGCCAGAAGATGTCATGGTCATCAATACTAGAACCAAAGCATATGCGCCCAAGGGAAAATTTGATTCTTCCCACACTTCTTCTACCCCGAGCTCATCCTCAACCGCTGCTACGCCCTAGGTTCCTAAAATTCCCGAGAGTCAAAGAATCACTCCCCCTCCTCCCTCTTCTAAATACAATATCTTGAATCAATTGGTCAACATCAAAGTAGATGCAACCGTCCTAGACATGGTTTCCGTCCCTGAACAACATATGCATCTAAAATGATTCATGGAAGGAAAAGCTTCCGTTGTAGCCAAACTTTTTGAAGAGGTAAATGAAGATGATTCTTATGTAAATAAAATAGGTGTACATAACTTTAGATACCTTGTAAAAAATCCCCCTTTTTATATTTCTGTAAAGATCATGGACAAAATTACCCATTGTTGCCTCATTGATGGTGGTTCGGGGCCAAGTGTGATGTCAAATATTATTATGGAAGAGTTAGGCTTGTCTTGTACAGATGAAAACACCAGAAGCATGCTTTCTTATAATAGTCTACAACAAAAGACCATAGGTGAGATTAAATATGTGACCTTAGTATTGTGATCGATATGCCAGTAAGCAATTACTCAATCATCTTAGGAAGAGATTGGCAAGCCTCAACGGGTGGGTACCTCTCACTCGACAGAACACATTTATTTGTTCCTCGGAATGAAAAAAATATTATAGTCCTTAGAGAAGGAAGGATATCACCCTACATAGAGAGTGTTCCACAACCTAACGTAAACTATATCGAGGAGGACTTAGGAGTGTATTCCATCTTTGTCGAGGAAGATAACATTTCCACAGAACAAATCGATTTAGATGATGGCATGTGGCACATGCACTTTGATGGTTCATGCTCAAACGAAGGTAATGGAGCTGGAATTATCTTGATTTCTCCTATAGGAAAAATCCATAACTTTTCTTATCGGTTGGAGTTCGCTTGCACTAACAATGTCACTGAATTCGAAGCCTTGTTATTAGGCATTGAAAACGATTATAATATTGGCTATGGTCACCTTTCAATTTTTGGGGATTCTGAGCTTGTTGTGAATCTTGTGCGTAAAATTTACTCTCCTAACAACAAGTTGATGAAACGATACACCCAAACCGTTTGAGCGCTTATCTTGAACCTTTTATCTTTCAACATCACCCATGTTAAAAGGGAGTTAAACTCAATGGCTGATTGGTTAGCAGTTTTTGCAGTCTCCCCTAATCGACAACTTCTGACACACAGACCTGATTGTACCTTTCAATCCCTATATCATATGCATATTCCCGACAATATAGAATCTTGGAAGATCTTCCCTAACGATGAGATAATTTGTGCTTTTATTCAAAATGAACCTTTTAAACCTAAGGAAATTATATCCATAGAAGATAACAAGATTCCTAAAGGCTTGACTCCTCTGGAGAGTTCATTTTCATTGAGTGATGTAGGCAACAAGGAGAAACAGAAGGAAGAAGAGTCGAAAAGGAAGGTGGGTGAAACCATCTCATTGAACATTGAGACACCTGAGTCTCCAAAGAACGTCAAAATAGGTGCCAAATGTTCAGATGAAGAGAATGATAAGTTTTCCAAGTTGCTTGGTGAATTTCAAGATGTTTTTTATTGGTCTTATGAGGATCTTCGTGGTTTTGATCTTGGCCTTATACATCATGCCATCCCCATTCAGGAAGGCATAAAGCCAGTTAGGTAAAAACAAAGACCTATCAACCCTGCGCTAGAAGCAACTATTCGAAAGGAGTTGGAAAAACTTTTGAAGGCTGGAATCATCTTTCTGGTCAAATATTTTGAATGGGTCTCAAATCTAGTCCCCGTTCGAAAAACCACTGGTCAGATCACAATGTGCGTTGATTTTCGCACACTAAACCGAGCTAGCATAAAAGACCACTTCCCTCTCCCTAACATGGAAATGATTTTGCAACAAGTTGCAGGGTCACACATGATGTCCTTACTTGACGGTTTTTTAGGTTACAATCAAATCAAGGTAAAAAGGGCAGATAAATATAAAACTACCCTTATTACTCGTTGGGGTACCTTTGCTTATGAACACATGCCTTTTGGTTTATCTAATGCAGGTGCCAAATTTCAAAGAGCTATGCAGTTAAATTTTGACGATTTGATCAGTAAGATAATTTAGATCTACCTTGATGACTTAATAGTATACTCTAAAATCTGATCAGATCATTTTGGTCATTTGAGAAAATTTCTCATGCGATGTAGGAAATTTGACATTTCTCTAAACCCTTCCAAGTCCATTTTTGGTGTTACTGAGGGCAAACTCTTAGGAAACACCATCTCCGATTTAGGCATAAGTATTGATCCTGAAAGGATTGTTGATATCTTAACCATCTTGCTCCCATTTCCAAGAAAGAAGTTCAATATTTTATGGGGGTTATTAACTTTCCCTGTAGGTTTGTCCCAGATTTTGCTGTGATGGTCAAACTAATTCATAATCTACTCAAGCAAGATCATCATTTTTCTTGGACAAACAATGTCGAAAATGATTTCGAAGGGATTAAGAAAGAAATCAGTTCTGCACCGGTTTTGGCGAAGCCGGACTTTGAGAAGGAATTCATGATATATACTAATGCTACTAAGGAGGCATTTTTTGCTGTCCTCATGCAAAATGATTACCAAGGGAATGAAAAACCGGTGGTTTACATGAGTCAAAGTTTGTCTGATGATGAATTTAAATATTTTTTTATTGAGAAACATTCTTTCTCTCTTGTTAAGGCCGTTGAAAAGTTTCACCACTACATCTTAGGTAAGCATACATTGGTAAAGGTCCCTTTACCTGCTGTTAAGTTTTTGCTCTCGCAGACTTATCTTTCAGGAAAACTTGTACATTGGCTTGCCAAGATCCAGGAGCATGATTTGAATATCGTGACTTCTACCACTATCAAGGGACGTGACCTAGCCCTTCATCTGGCTCAACATGCTAAGAATGGTGAAGAAATTGGTGAAGAAGATAGTTCCATTTCAACCCTCTTTTACATTGACGATCAGATCCTCCCTGTGTCTGGACATCCTTGGTACAAGAAATTGGTTTATTATTTATAGAACCAAAGATGTCCAAACAACTTAGACACTCATCAAAGGAGAAGACTCCGTCTTGAATCTACAAGATATGTCATTATAGGAGAACTGTTATTACGAAGATCTACTGATGGTGTGTTTCTTCGCTGTGTAAACAATGAAGATGCACATAAATTGTTGCAAGAAGCTCACGGCTCTTCAAGCTCTGTCATTCATGTAGGAGGTCATTTTTCTGCAAAGACCACTGCTTTCAAGATTATTAGAAAAGGATATTATTGGCCTTCAATCTCTCACGACTCCTATGTTTTTTCGAGGTCTTGCGACAAGTGCCAAAAATTTGTTGGGAAAGAACACCTTTTAGTCGTGCCATTACAACCCATCCTGCTAGATTTTCCCTTTTCAAAGTGGGGATTGGATTTTATTGGTCCTATTAACCTTCCTTCTTCAGTTGGGCAAGTTTTTATTTTGACAACCACAAACTATTTTACAAAATGGGCTGAAGTTGTCCCACTTAAACATTCCATAAACGATCAGGTAATTTCTTTCCTTGAAAATAATATTTTTTCCAGATTTGGTCTTCCATTGGAAATTATTATAGACAATGGTCTCGCTTTCATTTCTTCTAAGATGACTCAGTTTTTAGCCAAGTTGGGTGTTAAACATTTCACGTCATCAACTTATTATCCCCAAGGAAATGGGCAAGCCCAGTCCAATAACAAAAATATAGTAAGGATCGTCAAAAGACTCATCGAAGATAGACCTCGTCAGTGGCACACTCTCCTCACTTATGCCCTCTGGGAAGATCGAACTACCACCAAAGTAAGCACTGGTTGTACCCCTTTTCAACTGGTTTATGGTCAATAAGCCCTCCTTCCAACAGAGCTGGAACTTTCTTCCTTAAGGTTGATGCTATAGACCAAAGAATTAAGTTCTTCAGATGTTTCACAAAGAGTAAATGCATTACTAGCTTTGGAAGAACAAAGGATGTTTCCTTTGGATAATATTAAAAGGAGACAACAAACCGTTAAGAAATATTTCAACAAGAGTGTCAAAACTGTCAAGTTTAAGGTTAATGAAAAAGTTATACTATGGGATTCAGCTCACGTTAATAGGGGAAGACATTCAAAATTTCAAAAATTATGGCTGGGTCCTTTCAAAATCGCTTTTGTCTTAGGTACAAATTCTTACATTCTAAAATATTTGCAGGAGTGACTGTTTTCCTACAACACTAATGGTTCTCACTTAAAGCATTAAGTGGAACCAATTTGAAAAGATCTAACGCTGTCTGGATTTCCTGTATTTTAGTAGTCTAGCTCTGTTTTCAGGTTTTCGTTCTTTTTTCTGCTTACAGTAGTTGTTTTCTGTTTTAAGCATTTCCTACTACCCTTACTTTTCTGTCACTTTATTTCTGCTATTTTAATCTTTTTGCAATTTTATTCTATTGGACTTTGTATTTGGTCATCTTTTAGTTTCAGTAGAGAATAAGATGTTGGATTGTATTTGCCACAGTGACACTCCTTCAAAGCATTGTTAGTCAATAACAATCAAGCTTACACAACTGTTATGATGTCTTCTCTGAAGGACCCTTGAAATTGTTATATATTTCCATTGTTGTCTTATAAAGAATTGGTTATCTCCCGCTTCTTCTCGCCATTTCTTCATCCATTGATATTTTAAGAGAAAATCTGGAAATTTTCCTCCTTAAAAGTTAAAGAGAAGATTCTGGTCGATGGATTATACATACAGTGGTAAAACCCCTCATACTTGACATTTTTCATGAGTTATTCCCAAATTCCCGGTCATCTTTCCTTTAAATCTGCTCACTTCCCCTTGTTGCATAATCTTCCTAGTTGTATTTTCTTGACTTGTTGCTCTTGGTCTGTGAAACCATGAGTTATGAGTTCTAAATCTGTTGTAAGTAAATTTTCCTGTGAAGTCTCTAGTTTGTTGACGATTAAATTCACAATGAAGTTTGGCCTGCAAAGTGTTGCTAAAGCCTGTTATTATAAAATCTAAATAATACTAGTAGGTGTGACCCCCTGATAGATTGGAGATCAAGTCTGGTGTTTATTCGATGTTATGTTACTGTTCGACACTACTTTCATGGTTGACGATATCTTGTTTTATTGGATAATGGATCAGACATATTATAAATGGCTCCCTTGCTGTTCCAAGCTCAAGTTATACCGAAGTTTTCATGGTTATCATTGTTGACTGTTCTTGGATCTATTACTTGTGACACCTGCAACAGACACATGTTAGTAACAACAAATGAAAAGAAACTAAAAGAAGAAACTGTCCCATGCTAACATGCTATACTATATGCATTGAAAATATTGTGGCAAATCCTAGCTAACATATGATAGCCACGATAGTTATCGCGGTTGTATATAACATAGTTGGTATGCATTTCTGTATAGTAAAGATGGTAATATGTGATAAGGGTGGCGCTCTTGGGAATTAAAGGTTGTTGGTTCAAGGTGGATGAGTTGTTTGATTAGTAGCTGGTGCGTACTAAGAATTGAATGAACTTGAAGTAGGTAAGTGATGTGCATTTACTGCACATCACCTTTACTCCTGCCGATTGGACGTCACCCTAGTCAGGTTATTGTTCAAACATTTTTGCTATGGTTATGCTCCGATTTCTCAATAGGGAGGAACCGCTTGACCAAAATCACGTTTAAGACGTTCGATTACCGGTATGTTATTTTTTTTGGCCCTTCATGAGTCTGCTCTGGTTATGAAATGGATGTTGACTCAGGTGTATTGGTTTTTGCCTTCCTTAAGTTTTGCAACTGTGTGAAATGGTGATTGTGAATGAAACGTTGATGATTCTCTTTGAAATGATGTTGAAGTCATAGCATTACCGGTTATCCTGGGCGTTAGCAGTCATAATAATTCTCTATTATCCCTGTTGGTTTAATTAATGTATACTTGTTGGTCTTGATAGCTATCTTTATGCACTGTCACAAAACCAGTCTTTGAATTTTATGGGGTTTAATCATTTAAGTGTTTGTGTCACCACGCATTGTACATTTGGGCATTGGGTTGCTTTCACCGCCAAGGGTTGCACAATGAGTGATGTTGTTCCTTCTCGGACCTCTCTTCACCTTTGCGCTGTGGTTGTTTGATCGAAGAACATGAGGGTTATACCCTACGTGCATTAAATAACCTTTTCCATGCCAAGCAGGAGCCCTACCTTTTCGGTTATGACCCCTGTCATAGATTTGTACCCGTCCACGAATGAGTCGTGGTTCTTCCTATATGCACCGTGGCCTCAGAGTTTTCACCATTACAAAGAGTGGTTCTTCTCTCCCTGTGTTTGCTACAGAACAACCTTAGCCCTCCAGTCAGAAGATTGATAGAGAAGACAAGCCTAGCCGTTGGCTTCACGACTTTGTTATAGTTGATTGGTGGTATAGTTGTCGACTTTTGAGCACAGGCTTGACCAGTTGCTCATGTGACAGTCATGTTGGTTGGTATATAGTCACTAACTCTGTTATAACAGTGGTAAACCCTACATTGCCAATTGCACTTTCAAAGCACACAGTTACTCCCCTTATGTTAATAACTCAGTAAGTTTAATGGAGAGGGCCTCTACCCTGATTTGATTGGATGCAGGGGTATGCGTAGTTGCCACAACTTGTTAGGTTCATTGATTTTTTTTACAACAATGGAGAATTGATGGTTGATACACAGTCACTTGTATTTGCACTAATGATTATTTGGATGATTCGCTGGTGTTGGTACAAAAGCTTGATGTTGCTACGTATGTCGCGTTGTGTGTATGGTGATTTTGCAAAAAGAAATAAGGGGCATGGTAACTGTGGTTTTCTTTGGGGCCGAATGACTATAGAGAATATATCACTGCATCCTTATGTTTGTTCGATTGTATAAGCTTGAGTTTTCACAACATAGTTGGTTACAGATGGATTAAATCGAAGTAATATTGTGTTATTAATGACTCAACACGATGGATTGAGTTATTACTGTGACTATGTGCTTGATTTTGTTTAATAGAGATATTGCATCATAATGTTTTGGTGATTGCACACTATGTATAACACAGATAGCTTGGGTTTCACAGAGTTTTAAGCGTGTTTATTTGTTGCAATCGACCATTTGTTAGAAGAGGCATGTTGTCAATACCTTGTCATGTTGGATGGATGGTCCAGCTTTTAAGTCACATTGAAATGTTTTTTTTGACAGTGGTTGAATTACATTGCATGGATGAGTTACCCTGTGCATAACTTGTGTATAAATGATGGCTGTTGGTTATATGTTTAAATATCCATTCATATTTTGAAATTTATTTCGGATTATTGGGTTTACTGCCTATATATATGTTTAACGAATATCAGAGCATTTAAATTTCAAGCCCGATTGCAGTGATTATGTGACTTCATTGTGAATTCTGGAAACATGAATTTGAGTATATTTGTTGGTTGAAGTAATGTATGGGCAGTGGTTGTTTTCGATGGTTAACAGAGTGGATAGGCTATTGTTTGGAAATTGTTATAAGATGCAGAGAAGGGAACGAAACCTCTTACAAATTGTGTGGAATACATACTGTCTTGCGGTAGCACTGTGTTGGATATTTGATTATGAACAATGAACTAGTTAAATTGCACATGAATTGTTGATGGTTGATGCGTCTCTTTTCGCAACATGTTTTATGGATCACTTAATTAATTTCATGAAAAGTAATCATCTTTCTTCCCTTCCATGATTTAATTTTCCGCTAATTACAAATCCCATCACCTTCCCATTTCATTTTTTCACTCCCTATTCTGAGATTGATTACAGTAAAGGCTATTTCGGTGTTAAATCAGTTGTAAGTGGTAGTGTCTTGTGTGGATTGCAATGATGTTTTATTGGGTTGATTACAGTTGATTGTTGTTTTCATTGAGCAGTAACCATGTTTCCCCCCCCCCCTCAGGGAATCATGTTTTCACTCAATACAAACCCCTCGCATACCCCATAACCCTTTTTCACCCCCTGCTCATTGATAAATGGTAAAACAATTTGTATGGATTGGATTGCATGAGTCTGATATATTGTTAAGCCACAATCCATTTCATATTTTAAAAGAGTTGTCATGTATGGTTAATTAAAAGATCCCTACTAATCAATCACGCATGCAGGGATGAGCTATTCAAATAAAACATTGAAAACATAGGCCTATTACGCTTCTGTCAAAGAGAAGGACTAAAGGATGATAGCATCAACAAGGGAAAATATGACTTTTGAGTTTTACTTTATCAAACTTTTTATGATGGTTGACTTCAGGGATCTTTGGACATCATGTTTTATTTTGGATATATGGGTATTATTTTTGAAATAATTTCAAATTTCATGAGCTAAACTTGCCAAAAATGAATATGTTGATGGGAGACACAAGGAGGCGTGTTTTGATTAACTAATGGTTACGCTATGATTATTATTATTGTTATGAACTAAAGGGAGTCACAAGGGGTTCCACCTACTAGTTATTATTTATTTATGACCCTTATTATAATTATTACTCTTCCCCCTAACTAAAGTTAGTTGAGTCTTTTAGTTAACTTAACTAATGAGTTGGTTCAGTTGAGTCTTTTAGTTAACTTAACTAATGAGTTGGTTCAACTTCTTCAACCAATTCTAATTTGTTAAAAGCAAATGAAAGGGAGCAACAAGAGGAGGATAGAAGCAGAAGCATGCTACGGTTTGGTATTTGAGTTTATGTTGAGATAGTTCAGTTTTCATTCATTCATATATTCATCACAAGCATAATTCTCTTTTATGATAGTGGGGTCTTATTGTAGACAACAATATTCAAAGTTGAATCAAATCATTCAGGCACTTGTTTTTCAGAGGTGTTGATTTATCTTTGATAGTTTGTGTAGACTTGTCTGTTTGTGAATTATTTTTCATGATTAATAAAGGTTATTTTGCAGAGTCAAGTGGGCAACAATATGTGGCAAGCTGATCCATCTTTTAGAGTTCAGTTTTGGTTTTTTGTCAGAGGTCCTTTTGTATGTTCCATTGGGGATGTCTAAGTTTGACTTTGGTCCAAGATTTTTGTATGAGATTTTGTAAAGAAAATGACTCTTTGGTGAATTGGAATGAAATAAGGGATTGTTTTATGTCTCATCTGTCTTGATTATCATCTTGGTGTCTTTACTTCTGTTCTTACATTTATTTCAACAACTATTATATTCAGAAAATTACATAAAAATTGAATTTCCAGCAAGCTTTTTATTGAAAAAAGACTAGCCTAAGCACTCGTAATTAATACTTGTGAGTTAGGATGTTATTTTTGTTGGCTATAAACATAGGGTGATATTCCCGTCTACTTTGCTTTAGCCAAGTAAAGTCTGAAAATGCTTGAGTAAGATCATTTCATATCTTTTCCTCAACAATTTTCATAGAGGATTTCTCAAGAAAAACTTGGTTATATCTCTTGAAGAAAAAGGATGAAGTTTTCAACAAGTTTCAAGAATTCAAAGCAGAAATAGAAAACCTCACAAGCAAGAAAATTGAGACTTTGAGAACAAATAATGGAGGAGAATACACATCCAAATAATTTGTTCCCTTTTGCAAAACAACAGGGATTAGGAGGGAGCTAACCACTCCTCATAATTCTCAACAAAATGGTGTAGCAGAAAGTAAGAATAGATCCATCAAGGAAACTATGAAGTCACTAATGAATGATCAAGGTTTATCCATGTATTTATGGGGAGAAGCATCCATGACAACAATATATGTTCAAAAAATAAGTCCCCGCCGCATATTAAAGGATATGACTCCAGAAGAAGCCTTCTCAGGAAAGAAACCCAATGTGGAACACTTAAGAATCTTTGGGTTCCCTGTTTACATTCATATCCCCAAGGATAAAAGGAAGAAACTAGAACCCTTAGGAAAGAAGGGCATATTTGTTGGATACAATGAATCATCCAAATCCTACAAAATATATATTCCAGAACAACATAAGATTGAAGTCATTAGAGACATAACCTTCAATGAGAAGATGGATTTCAAGAAATCTATAGAAGAATGCATGGAAGAAGAAGAATATGGAGAGCCTAAAGAAGAAAGCACCTATCTTCCATAAAGTCAGAATGAAGAACCATAACAACTTGATCATTCGATGCAACCACGTGAACCTATTGAATCAGTAATTGTACCCAAAAATAGAAAACGTCTAGCTTGGCTTGAAGCTACTCTAAAAGAAGCAGAAAGATTCAAAGCTCCAAGTGGCACCTTTTGAGAAAGCAAAAAGCCCAAAAGATTCTCCAACTATGCAACATGTATGGCAAAGGTCATAAATGAAGAACCCACCACATTTGAAGAAGAAAATAAGAAGAAACAGTGTAAAGAAGCCATGACAGAAGAACACCGGTATATCATGAAACATGACGTGTGGGAAATCATGCCTAGACCGAAGGAAAAATCAGTGGTAATTTCAAAATGGGTCTATAAGATCAAACATGCAGTAGACAGAAGCGTGGACAAATACAAGGCAAGGTTCGTAGCTAGAGGGTTTACCCAGAAGGAGGGAGAAGATTATTACGAAACCTTTTCTCTTGTTTCCGTATATACTTCTATTAGAGCTATTATGTCTCTTGCTTCTTCCATGGGATGGAGTCTACATTAGATGGATGTAAAGACATATTTTCTCAATGGAGCAATTGAAGAAGAAGTATACATTGAACAGCCTCAAGGTTTTGAAGTACATTCCAAAGAAATTCATGTTTGCAGATTAAAGACCCCTATATGGGATCAAGCAAGCTCCAAGAGCTTGGTATGCCAGGATAGACAGTTACTTAATAAGACTTGGTTTTTCTACTACATGGTTGTGATCAATGCACCTGTGATCCTACTGCTATATGTCGACGACTTATTCATGACAGGTGCATATTCTCTCATCACCCAATGTAAGAAGGAACTAGCTTCCGAGTTCAATTCGAAAGATCTTGGTCTCATGCACTATTACTTGGGACTCAAAGTATGACAAAAGCGTGGTGAAATATTCCTTGGACGAGGAAAGTATGCAGTGAAGATTCTTTAGAAATTTGGAATGATGGATTGCAGATCCATGGCCACTCCTATGAATACAGATATAAGAAAAGTAAGAGACTCAGATTCTGATCCAGTAGACCTGTCCCTATATCTACAATAATTTGGTTTGTTGATGTATCTAGTAAATACTCGACTAGATATTTGGTTTGCTGTAAACACCTTAATCAAGTTTCAGGTGGAACCCAGACATGAGCATTGGATAGCTGCAAAACATGTTCTAAGATATATTCATGGGACGCTAAGCTATGGTTTAAGATACACCTCATCCGGTGATATACAACTTCATGGATTCACAGATTCAGATTGGGTAGGGAGTGCAGAAGACATAAGGAGTAATTCAGGGATGTGTTTTAGTTTGGGCTCTGCTATGATATCATGGGACAGGAGGAAACAAAATCCTGTTGCATTCAACACTACAGAAGAAGAATATATTGCAGCATGTGAGGCATGTACCAAAGAAGTATGGCTGAGGAAGCCGATTTATGAATTATTTGATTAGGTACCAGATTCGACCATCATATACTGTGACAATCAAAGTTGTATAAGGCTATACGAACACCTAGTGTTTCATGACCGATCAAAACACATTGAGATCAAATACTACTTATTCATGATAAAGTCGAGGAAGGAGAAGTGAAACTCCAATATATCTCTATAGATGAACAAGTAGCAGATATTCTGACAAAGCCTTTGTCCATGACAAAGTTTGCTTACTTACGAGACAAGATGGGTCTCGTCGAGATAACTCCCTTAGCTGAAAGGGAAGAGATGGCTCCCCAGGTTGGGAGGGAGCACTAATACATATTCTTTATTCATGGGCAGTAATTTTGCAGTTTGGAAAATGGTCCAGGTTGAGAAGTTCCTTTCCAGTCCAGAAAGTGGTTCGATATTTCTGATGGACAGGTATTTTCCAGTTCGGAAAATGGTCCAGATCGAACAATCATTTTTGTAATGAAAATGGTTTGATAGATTGTTGATGTACCATAGACAACGATTCCTCTTGTGGACAGTGTGGGGGAATGTTATAGGATAGTCATTCTTCTTGGCAATCACTCTGAGTAGTGGTCAAGTAGAATGTGTCGCTTCGTCGGGAAGTCATTCTTTCGAAGTTCACAGTTGTGAGTAGTTTCGAAGAATGGTTCGTTTTGGAGGTTGGTGCAGGACAGCCATTCCCTAGGGCAGACTCATTCTCTTCAAGTTGCACTATGATTAGTGCCGGAGGAATGGACCAGTTAGGTGAATGGTCCAGGTTCAAAAATCATGAACATGCATTCCCGAGGGCAGACTCATTCTCTCCAGGTTGCACTATGATTAGTGCTGGAGGAATGGCCCCGTTAGGTGAATGTTCCAGGCTCAAAAATCAGGGACAATTATTCCTCTATGCTCTGGAAGAATAGTCCAGATAGCCCATGGTTGATGTTTTATTTTCTGAGGGAATATGCTCTTCCAGATCTCACAGATGTGAGTGGAAGAATGGCCCAAATGACTTAGTTTGTATCATGATATTGTTTATGCAGATTGATATCAGATGATATGATTGTTGTAGAGAGTGTATGTCTCTGGACAATAGTTGTATGCTACTGTGATGGATGTGATCCACTAATAGTGACTGTGGGTTACTGGTTAGTAGCAGTGTGCTACTGAGAGTGGTTGTGTACCACCAGATAATAGTTGTATACTACTATGAATAGACACAGTAGTATTCTATTGGATGTCATTGTTCTGATTTCTATAAAGACTATCCAATTGGATAGTGATAATGGTGCTTGTGATTTGATAATGAGATAGCCCGTGTGGCTATGTTGATGCTACCAGTTGAATGGTCTATTTGTGCTCAAGACAATTACCTTTTCTACCTCCCTAACTAGGAGGGAGTGTTGATATTATGTTCGTTGCGGGAAGTATTAACCTCCACTTGTAACCTTTGACGAGACTAGAATATTCTGGGAAGTAAGAGAAACCCTAAAGCCTTAGACAATAACCCTAGAAGACAAGTTAGCTAAAGAGAATAATTAATATTGAGTTCTTAGCCCCTAAGAAGATAATTCAACCCAGACAGCTAAGAAGGAGCAGTATAAATAGAGGGCGCTAGAGCTCATTTGTGACTCACTCACTCGCAACTGCATAAGACCAGTTGTGCGCAAGTTTGGAGAGCAGTTGCAGTTGCAGCTATTGCAACTTGTATTTCGATTTTTGGCTTGGACTTTCTGCTTGGTCTTTGGTTATCTTTTCTTGGTGCGCTAGCCTTGGTTGGCTATTGATTTGCTACCAGAATTCTTCTCTCTCTCAATGTTAAGGTGCTCGGGGGTGGCCTTTGTGCCTATGGTTGGGTGACAATATTGCTATATTATCTATGGTTAAACGAGCACACCCACTTTTTTAACATAACATGGGTAAAGAATGACAAATGATCTCCAATATTGTTGAGGTTTTCTATTATACAAATTGCAAAATTCATGTCTTAGGTCTATCCTTATACACTCACTCTTAAGGTGGTCCATATCCACATCGACCACCTTTTTCATCAGGATAATCATTATCCAAATTGACTACTATTACAAACACCAACTAGTTCCATAAAATGAAAGTTATACGAATTTGAACAATAATAGACATATTAACCTAAACATTTTCTTTAATAAATTGTTTATTGTTATAGTGTAATCAACACAATTGTGTTTCTTTTCCTTTTCTACATGAAATTAGTTATATAATCATCACAAATTTTTACCTATTATTTTCTTAATGAAGTCAATCATTTTGGGTAATAAACAATATATTTTCCCGTTATATAATATCATCATAATTTTGATTTTTCTAGCCAATGGCCTAATTTTGTAGCTTATAATGCCATTATGATTTTGCAAACCAAATGGCCTAGCTTTGTAGCTTATAATGCCATGATGATTTTCCTAGCCAATTTCCTAGCTTTGTAGTTTATGATACCGTGATTTTAAAGGGATTTGTGTTGATATTGTCATTGCATTTTGTATGACTCCCTTATATTTTTTAATCCATATATGTATCTCCCTTCTCTAACCCTGACTTAAATTATTTATATTCTAGAATATTTGTGATAATTGTGATTCCAATAATTTATGGGGACTTAGTTCCTCTTTACAATAAAACAATGCTCACATGTCGTCGTTAAAACAAGCGCTGTAGTGGAATCTTACAATGATGCAAACAATATTTGATGCCATTGTAATAATGCGTTTCTCTTGTTGTCTCTTTATGTTGTGTAATAAAGGGCAACAATTTTATAAATGGTCTTTTGAATGACAACCCAACAATTTACAGTGTGTTAACAACAAAAATGACACATGTTGATTTGGATAGACGCTAAAGGGCATAAGATAATGGGATAACTAGGACCCCAAAGGTGATTTGGTTATTGAACAGTGTATATTTAAAAGGTTTGGTTTGTATGAGTGCACGATTCTTTTACATTGCCTTAATTATGTACATTGCCAAAGGCATAAATACTAGAGAAAAACTTCTAGGTGCATACAAAGAAAACGCACATGTTAAATAACAAAGTGCTACTATAGAGAATATGTGACAATTTAGAAATAGCAAGCATGCATCTCAAGTTATATAAAATGTTGTTCATTATTCATTATTTAATCATCACTATATTTGTATAATGGTTTGAAGTCCTTTTTATAAATGTGGTTCATTATTCATTATTTAATTTTCACTATATTTGTATAATCGTTTGAAGGCCTTTTTATACCATAGGTTACATGGTATCATTCTAAATTGAAGCAATGAAATCATAGTTAAACAATTCTAGGCATGGTAGGTTGCAATGGTGGTATGCTAGTCACTTAAATATAAGAAGGTTGTGGTGATGACACAACACACAATGGTTTGATTGAGTGGTTTTTTCGATTTGGTTGCACACGACTCTTTGATGTGATTGGTAGTTATGCGATAGGTGGATTGTTTTGTTTCGGTGTCATGTATGTGTGTTGTGTAAATGTTGGCAATGCCTACAGTATGTTGAGGTCACACAACTTATTGCGCACAAATCTTAGATGCCTATTGTTGTATCTTGCACATTCACTTGCGTGCAAATTGTCTATGCCTTGGACACTATATATGCATTGGGCTTGAGCATGTTATTACTATAGTAGTAGTTCTTGGTACCATGAAAGCATGTATATTGTTTGTGGGTATGGTGTACATATATATATTGTGGTGGTGTACTTTTTTCTTTGTGTATATAAATCCTTGTTAGATAAGATCTCGAGGTTCAAAGTTTTACACTAAATATGCTACTAATAATCTTGCCAACGTGTTGAACTAAGGACATAGACTTCTAATATGATTTTCAACTCATAGTTATATAGAAGCATTGTTAATTCTTATGTTTTTTTTATTTTCTATATAATTATAATTATAGAGGGATGAAACACATTGTAATTCAAAATGAATTTGTTGTCACTATATGCTAATCATTACACACACTTAACATCTATTAGAATTGAATTGAAATTTGTTGCAACTACAAAATGATCGCTAACAAACCCAAAACACCATAATGAGAATGAGGGGGTGGATTGTCACATGTTAATATGGGGATTTCTCTAAATGAAATTCAATTTGATGCATTGAGTGCACCAATACACACCAAGCATAGAGATAACATACTTAATTAAAATCATAATTTGTTCTTTGCCCTTTTATCTGCATCCCAACATGAGAGGAGAAGTGTATATATACCAAAATATGAAAAAATAAATCATATCCATAATAACTCTTGGGTTTGTTTGCTTTACTAGTGAACAAATAATTAACATAATTTGACTAAAATAATTAGGTCATACAAATCTTCATTTCAAGTTGCCTTCATTGGAAAACAAAACCAACACATGAAGGGGAAGGTAGGGGGTAAACATGAAGGTATAGGGGAAGGTCAAGGTAGGAGGTAAATATAAAGGAACAAGTTAAGGTGAAGGTAAGACTCTACCTTTACCATGTGAATGTGAAGGAAGCTATCTCGTTCTCTTGGGTCCACGTAAAAATGTGGATACACCATCAAATACATTGTTACTTCAATTGACCTTGGCATTTGAAATCTTCTTTTCCATGTTCAAAGTGGCTTGCAATACATATAAAGGCATGCATAATTGTTGCTAAAATTGTTGTGTGATGGATCCTTTCTGGGGCCCATCATTGCCCCCTACTTAAATTCACTCAGTTCAAGTGATCACTTGATTACTCAGGGGAATTTTGAGTCACCAAAACCATAACAATATGTCCTGCATCTTTCCACTTCAAAATTAATCAAATATTGTCAAAAACAAATTGTAAAATGGTAGTGATTACTTTCTTGCTTGAGTGACACAAATAGTTTTATTACATTGTTGAAGTTGACTTTTCAACACATGGGTGACCTCTAATATCTATCTTTCAAGGTATTTTGTTGTAATATGAATGATCTCATGGTTTCTAGTGAATCCATAAAGGTGTGACACACTTTTAATTGAAACGTGCTGATGAAGATTTACTATTTAACATATTTTTAAAATTGAAGCCCTCAAAATTAATATATGCCTTGAGAATTTTTGTTGTTTAGTAAAAAGATAATTTGTAGGGAATTGTGTTACCCTTTCTAATGATTTTTTTTTTCTAAAATTTTTTATGTCATTTAATGTGTCAAATTTTCTTTTAATTGTATGTTTATTTTGCAAATTTCTGAAAAATTTAAGTGATGTTTGTTCGCAACAACTATTTTGTGTTCAACACATATTTAAAAAAATATGCCAACATGATCTACACATGATATAGTTTATTCCACATATTTTCAATTTTTTACTATTATTTTTTGACACTGAGTAATTAATATTTGAATTGCATTTTATATGTCTCTTTGTTCTAAACAATTTTATTTTCTCACCACTAAAAAAATAAAAAACCCTTTTGAAGAATAAACTCATGAGTTTTTTTTTTAGTATTTTTTGTATGTTTTCTCTTGATGCATTCATAATCGAGAAATAAATTGTGTATGAATTTTAGAAAAAAATAAACTAGAAATATAAGATGAAAATGACAACATGAAACTTATGTGTTATTGGGTAGGGTATTCATGATGGATCCATTGGCATCAATCCCACCACTTGACATGGAAGATATGAAAGGATTCCACCTCTTGGAAGTTGCAATACGATAGAAATCTTGCAAAATTGGTGAAGGATTGACAACTTTTAAACTATTGATCGAGATAATTGGTTTGATTGAGAGATTAAACAAGAGTTTCAAACAACCTCGATTGAGGGTTAATTTAACCCTTGATCAAGCCCTCGATTGACATATCCTCATTCAAACAAATTTCTTGGGCAACAAACCCATTGATGATAATCATTGTAAACTTATCCCATGGTTATGGGTGTTGAAAATCCATTTTGATTGGAATATTGAAGGAATTGTTGCACTTGATGGATATGACATTGAACTTATTGGATATCTTGGGAAACAAACATCAAATGCCTCACAGATCAATTATCATATTAATACATGATTACACGAATGATGGTCAATGTTATGTGAATTAATCACCATTAGGTTAAGGAGGTGGCAAGGAGGATGTATAATGAAAAGCATTGTAATTGATTCTTCGGAATTTTTTTAACGATTGGACTATTTTGGAAGCCAAAAATGATGACATGGATGTTGGGTGATATTTGGACTTACACTATGATATGTAGTGATCATAGTAAATAGATTTAAATAAATGAAGAAAAGTGAGGGGAATTTTACAAGTCAGTGTGACTAGCATGGGTTGAATAATTGCCCAAAGGTTTTAATCTTCAAAAGCACATTGTTATATAATTTTTATGCAATTAATTCTATTCATATAGTTGTTGAAATTTCCTCAAAACAATAAAGTTCACCTCTTTACTAGAGGTTTCCTAGATATCTCCTTGTGAATTTTCATCCTTAGGGTTGTTATGAAATAGTGTATAAAATACCAATGGAAAGAGAAAAATATTCCACTTTTTAACAACCCAATCTTCTAGGAAATCCAAGGAGAAAAGATATCAAACTATCTTGATAGGTTTCAACCCCTTAGAGCAACTTGTCCCACATAAAATAGATTTGAAAGTTCATTTTTACAATAGTTATAATAACAATAGGACAACATAAATAGGCTATAAACCCTAACCTTAGACTTCCAAGATACTTTGAGAATACCAACATACCCTAACAACTCCAAGAGAGAGAGATCAAGTGCAAAGGAGGACCAAGAGA
This sequence comes from Picea mariana, assembly GCA_032191745.1. Classification (NCBI taxonomy): domain Eukaryota; kingdom Viridiplantae; phylum Streptophyta; class Pinopsida; order Pinales; family Pinaceae; genus Picea; species Picea mariana. The sequence goes on from JASDQU010739167.1 coordinate 262,290, forward strand.
GAGATGCAAGACTAATGCACACTCTTCTCTAGGTCACATATCAACACAATAGTGAATACAAGATGAGTGAATGATCCATTAATGAGAAAGGATATCTCCTTCCTCTATTTGTATGATAGGTAAGGGAGGCCAACAATACAATGTGGGCCCAAGCCCTTACAATAAACCTACAACAATTACTTATAGGCCTAGACAATTGAAGCACTCCACTCCAAGGGTATACATGTCATGCTCCAAGGTGATGTCATACAAAATAAGGGCTCCAAGATGTTGTAGATACATAAGGTATATCCACATATCTCCAACATAAGCTTCCATGGAGTCCATCAATCCTCTTAAGCAATGTAATCCACTATCAACCACCCCCTACAAGAACACTATCATATCCCATGCATCCCTCAACCAACTCCAAGCTTCCAAATACAAATCCAAGCTATCCCATGATGTCTATGGCTTGATGCCCTCCTCCAAGATGCACAACAATCCTCCTCCCAAGTAGGGCATTCTCTAAGCAAGTGAATTCTCCATGTGGACACAATGAAGGGCATCCACCAAACTATTAAGAGAATCCCAACACCTAAAGGAAGAATACCAAACCAACACATAAGTAAGGTCAATAAATCACTAAGAAAACTATTTCCACCGTGAAAATCCATCATGGACCATCTCTCATGCTCCAATCCATCTCAGACCATCCAGGGGATGAACATACACCGTGTACCCAAATTTCATGAAGCACCCAAACATGGTGTAAACACTTTTAGCATAACTTGAAAAAATAACACTCCCTCTTTACAAGGAAAGTGTTTACACCAATACCTATAGACTTCCTTTGTGACTCCACCCAACTTGCTACCTGCAAATATATACTTGTTATGGTCCCTGAATCAACCATCGACATCTGCAAAGAAGCTATCAACCATGCTTTCACATCATCTTGATCTGCCAAGGAATAATGACCACTTGTTGTAGTCTAAGAGAAAGTGCAAGAGTGTTACCAATAGTTCTTTACACAAAGAAACATTTATATTACATTATTATACACACACACATAGACATACATGGAATCATACACAAAGTAGTGGGAGAACAAAAAATATGCACTTTATTATGTATAATAACAACCAACCTTTCTCTGTTACATAGTCACATATATATACTCGTGATTGAAATTACCTATCAGTTACAACTTCTTAACAAATTGGTTGGTCGAATCTAACTGTTTGTTCAACTAAATCCTATACTCAAATTATGCATTCGATCGGTGGGTCTAGTCGGAAAGACTGACTAGCCCCTACAACATCTCCCCCCCTCAATTCCTTGTTTGTCCCGAGTAAGGGGGGAGATGTTGTAGGGGCTAGTCAGTCTTTCCGACTAGA
>JASDQU010739167.1:263689-278319 GCA_032191745.1 Picea mariana
AATTTTTAGAGAGAGAGAGAGAGAGAGAGAGAGAGAGAGAGAGAGAGAGAGAGAGAGAGAGAGAGAGAGTATATTTATAATGATTGGATTTGTTGGATCTTTTGGTGTTCCCTTTTGATGATGTGTTGGATTCCTTTAGGCCATTCATGAAGTGGTTTCAAAATAGTGAAACATCTTTCTTGATGATGAAGAAGAAGTACTTTTTATCATCCCAAGCTCATTTAGTTTGGATCCTTCAAGATGGCTTGGTTTGTGTGGACTATGTGTTCCTAGACCATGGCCTTATCTCTCAAAAATTTGTTCTATCACTACTCTCGTCAGATAAATATGGTCGCTTTAATGATCTATTAGCTGGAAGACAAACTCTATTATTCCACTTGACCCTGGTCCCTCGTTGACGCAGATGACCGAGAACTATGATTCCCTTTTCTTTGAATTGTGCAAGAATCGATCAATGACCAGATGGTTCCAATGTCCCTTCGGAAAAATTGTATGATGTCCTATCAGTGCTACAGATTTCTACTACTAGTGGAGAGGGGACCTTCTCTTCCTTGCAAAAACAAGTGAATGTACTCATGCTGTTGGGAGAACTTGGTCCCTCCTAGAGGAAAAATACATGCAGATGGATTCGCTCTCATGACTTCAAATCTTCCTCATATGCAATCGACTCTGCTTTTGATTGATTTCTTATGCCTCTCCCTTGGTCATTTTATGGTGGTTCTAGCACGTGACTGGGGAGACTTTTAGTGGAGGGAATGATGTTGACAATTATAACATTGTACTTCTTGTTATGATTGGCTCATGTGATCCCCCAGTATCGTCGTGGTGGAATCCAACTCGAGTTCCTCCAAAACATCCTTCTAGTCTATCAGGCCGATGAACTTTAAAATTTATGTCGATCAACCAACTTGTGCCTCAAAAATTCTTGTTTTCCAAGATATTTTATACTTATACAAAATACTTTATACAAGGAAATATACATTCGAAAAAATCAAAATAGTCGTCGTCTTCCTTATCACGGTGTCTTCTTTGACTGCACTTGATCCTCTGACTGCTATGTCTGTACAATTGTTTCTTCTTGGATCGTTCTTGACCAATGATGTAAATTCACGTGTAGAGGCAATGTTGTTTCTCCCCTATCCAAATGATATTTCTTTGTACCTTCAACATCCATTTCTGGTGTTACCAATTGGTGGCTTGCAGTCGGGAAGTTTGACTCCGACATTGTTGGATTGAAAAATTGGAATCTTTGTCTATATGGTGATTCAAAACCCGACTGCTATGTAGGTTGTTGTGGTAGACCCTCAAATGTTGTTTGATTTATATTTGGAGCCATTTTATACAAATGTTGGGAGAAAATATGCCATTCATCAATTGAGTATTTCCTCACCATCCCCAATGTCTTTATTTATGCTAAGAAATCTAGTTTATCTGTTAAGGGGGCATCTTGTACTGGATTCAACTCTGGGTCAAAATTTTTCCTTGCTTCCTGTGATTTTTCCATACTCTGGTTTAGATGCTTGATTGCATTGTCTATTTCCATTTGAGCCTTTCTTTCTTCCCGTAGCCATTCCCTTTCCTGTTTTGATAGTTCTATCTCTACTTCTTTCTCTCCTGCAATGTGATTTGATAAAGCCAGTTTCAATTTTGGATAAGAGGTAAGCTCTCTTATTGTCCTTAAGAAAAATATTACTATATTTTGGGCCTTGAGTTTGTTGTAAGTCGAGGTGAAGTAAGAGGGCCAATTTCTTAGTGCGGTATTTAGCGTTGCTGCTTGTTTGGTGGTCTCTTCTAAATTCTATCGAACCTCCTTGAATTTCTCATATTCTGCTTGGATGATTGTTGTTGTTTTATGAGTCATTAATTTTTGGTTGGTTCACATTATTTGGTTATGCAACTGCTTGATCTCTCTATTTTCTCTTTTTAGCTCCTGAATTTCATACTGGTTCCAAGCACTTGTCTTGATCACTGCCTCCACTAGTCCTTTGAATGCTTCCAAAGGTTTTATTCCTTCCGTCGGGTGATCTATGCAAAGTTTTTCCTTTTCTAGTGTCGCACAAACCGAAGTNCTGCTTGGATGATTGTTGTTGTTTTATGAGTCATTAATTTTTGGTTGGTTCACATTATTTGGTTATGCGACTGCTTGATCTCTCTATTTTCTCTTTTTAGCTCCTGAATTTCATACTGGTTCCAAGCACTTGTCTTGATCACTGCCTCCACTAGTCCTTTGAATGCTTCCAAAGGTTTTATTCCTTCCGTCGGGTGATCTATGCAAAGTTTTTCCTTTTCTAGTGTTGCACAAACCCGAAGTATTTATTTTTCCTTGTCTTTTCATTCTGCCATTCGGTCTCTGTCCCTCATAGTTCTCTTCCACCTATTTGTCAATTCTTTCGTGAATTCATTATAGAGGACGAATATCTGTGTGTCGAATATTATCAACAGGTCGAAAAACTTTTCTAAATTCGAGTCGGATGACCCAATCGGTTTGAATGTTGTGAATGTAATCACCTTAGAGGTGTTTTATTTTCTATGTATCAACTTCTTCTTCTTCTTCTTCACTTTCTTTTTGTTCTTTTGTTGTTATTTGTCTTTATTTTTGTCTTCTTTGTCTTGACCTTTTCCAGGGTCATTTCCTTTATTTGTTTGATTGTCCTTTTGGGGGTTTTCTTAAGTGCTTTCCTCTTTGTCTGACTATGTGTTAGTTCCTGAATTTTCTTCACCATTCTTTTCACGATTTTTATTCTTATTCTGGATGGCTAGATCATCTTGATCTTTGCTTTCATTCTGCTTGAGGGATGTTGATTGATTTTTATGGAGAATTCCAGGAAGAGGGATTGTTTTTCAAGGTGTGCTTTTCTCAATATTACTCTCCCCTTTATCCTGCATGTCGGTGTGCTGGGACGAATTCTCTGGTCTAGTCTCTATATCATTCTCCTTATCTGTCCGATCTTTCTATTGTTATTTTTTTGTTTCCTTGTCAGTTTGCTCAGGGAGTTCAACTTCATTTGTCAACTCCGTTATAGGTTCATTAGTTGTTGGTTTTTGTAAGGGTATTGTGTGCTCTATCCCCTGGTTGTGCATATCCCCTTGTCCTTTGATCTCTTTGTGTGTTTATGAATCATTTCTTTCTATGGACACACCAAGATGGCTTGACTATTTTTCTTTATTCTTATAAGTTTCTGATTGAGTTAAGTCGGTTGTAGTTGAATTACTTGCATGAGCTGACTCAACTATATGATGCATTGTGCCTGCACCATTTTGCATCGTTACTTTGAATTCCTCTGACCTAGAGTGACTTGATTTTCCTTGTTTGCTTTCATTGAGAGATTGATCTAAAATTGTGTCTTCAGAAGACACTTGGTGATGTCCTCTCCTTATTTTCTTTTTCTACTAGGGCACTTTCTTCGCTGGCGTTTTTTCTTCAATGATTGGGAAAGCGACGACTGGTGGTGATTCCCTAGTCAAGTCAATTATGCCTTCCCTCACTCTCTGTATTTTTCGAACAGGGTTGGTACATGGATTTGGTTGGTTTGATTTTTTTCGACGTGTTGTGGTAACATTTGTATGACCTTTGCTTTCCTCCTGTTGATATTCTAATATTTTCTTTTTCTGGTGCCTGGTTTCAACATTCTTGTTAAGATAAAATTTAGCTTTTCACACTTAGACATGGTTTTCTTTTATGTTTTTCATAGCTTCTTGAAAGGCTGATCCAATTCTCGATTGTGATATGTTTCTAGTTGCAACTGCATCATGTTGGGTCCCCTTTTCTTGCTATTTGACCTACTAGGCTATCCTAATTGTAATAGTAGAAATTTTTTCTTTCATCACAGAGTCATCAAATTTTAATGAGGTGTCTGACTGGAATGTCTCCTTCCAAATGTATTGAATGTCCTATGGAGATGCATTTGGGTTGACAACTTGTTTTCCTTTTTCTATTTTTTCCTATTATTTTCTCTTGATAGGAGTCTGTTTTGCAGTAGTTCATTTTTCCATTCCTAAGTCTTCAATGAATGGAATGGTATATAATGCAACTTCTCTCCCCTCTTTGTATTCAACACCTGTAAGAGGTGTTATTAAATTTGATTCTTTCTCGATCACCTCTAGTGGGATTTCCATTTGATATCCTAGTTTTTTTTCAAGCTCTTAAGAAATATGCAGTTTGGTCGGTTGATACTCCAGGTCATTTGGCACCGGCCCATGTTAAACTCCACACCAGACCCCGGTGCTATCAATATTGAGTTGAATATGGGAATTTGGTAGTAATGCTCGTCGAACTATCTGTTCGACCCTCCATTTGTTAGATGCATTTTTTAAATTGGTGACCCAACTTTTGAACATCTTGTCGGATGAAAGAGAGTCGAACAAGATGAATTCTCATGGAGAGAAAAACCTACAAATTTCCATGGTTGGGATCTGATTTTCTATGAAGGTTGGCTCCTTGATTGGGCTGAATTGTTCCATGGAAATCCGAATTAGTAGAGAAAGGAATTTTTTTGCTTACCCATTCTCCTCACATTCTTTGTAGTTTCTTTTTACTGTTGTGACGAGATGCTCTACCCAGTCGAACCTTTCTCCTATTTAGAGGATTTGTCCTATAGGTTCTAGCATTGTTAGTTTGACTTCATATGATTTACTTGTGGAAAAACGCACAAAGATACAATGATGTAGGCCCATTTTCCCCTCATTTATGTTACTTTGTTGATCAACAAGCCCTTGGAGTTCTTTGCCGACGTCCCCCCTATGAGGAACTATATACATTTATTCGATTTGATGGTTTTGTGCATTGCAGTCCCTCCATGTGGTAACCTTGTAATGCAATATATCATACCTCCCATTATTTCCACTGGGTAGTCTAACCATAGGTGTCCATTATGATACCAACTGAGAAGGAACTTTGCTGCTTCTTTCTTCCAACTCCTGAGCTCTGCAACTTGCGGGGCCCAAAGGAAGTGTCGTATCCTGACTTTCTCAAGGAATTTCGTCTCTTCTTTCCACATTGCGGCCTCCATGGCCCATGCAGGGAAAATTTTCCAATGCTTGGCCCATTAGATTTGTTCCAATTTTGCATCGCAGATATTTTGCATGCGAACTTCCAATTTTGTTTCCATGGCTCTATCAAATTTGGTATTCGTTCATGGCTTCACCAAGAAATCCTAGACCTGACCTCTCATCCTTGGCATACTTTTGATTTTCTGCTGGTCGAATGGGAAATCTGGTTTTTGAGTTTCCAGGGTTGAATGCTTAGCTACAAATTCACTGCTTTGAATGATTTGATGCTTAGGTGTAAAAAATAAATAAGTGAAGTCATACATGTCTTCAATATTTATAGGTGGCAGGTGAAGTGGAGAATTTAATTTAGCCAACGATATTTTCGATTCATGTGTGTTGCTATTTACGACCGACATAAATGTTTTTTGTGTGAGGGGATGATTGTGTTGACGACGAAGTGGCGGTCGACCTCGTCCCATCTTGCATTAATTACATTGGAATAGTTTCGTTGGTATATTGTTCTGACCGAGTCGATTTTATTTTCTTGGGGAATTCTCCCAACATGGTCGACTTTTTTGATTTGATTTATTTGGTTGATATGGTGGAATGGCTTGTTTACTAGATATTTAAGCGCTTGATGATTTTTGAAGAACGTGAATGGATTTGCTAATAAATAATGACGAAATTTTTGTAGGGAGAAGATCATGGCTAAATCTTCCCTTTCTATTTTTGAATAATTTCGTTCTGCTTTATTCAATTTTTGAATGGCGTATGCGTTTGGGTGGTCAATCATGTAATTGCATGGTTGTGCTAGGATTGAGCCTACAACAACGTTGGATTCATCGACATGTACATGGAATTTTCGAGACTAGTCAGGAAATCGTAGTATTGGCGCTTCTACAAATTTTATTTTTAGTAGCTCAAAGGATTTGTTACATTATTGACTCCAATGCAATTCAACTTCTTTTATTAGTATTGATTGGAAATGTAATATCGGAGTAGTGACAAATGAATTTTCTATAATACCCAATATTCCCAAGAAATATTTTGATTTGTTTTTCATTCACTGGTGGTTTCAATTCGAGGATTACTTTGATTTGTGTCCATGTCGACTTTGATGCAATATTTGCATCAATATGTTTGAGTAAGATACCAATTAGTGTGGCAAAGATGCATTTTTTGATATTTAAGGACATATGAATTTGTCGACACCTTTCTAACATCATTCAGAGCCATTGGATGTGGTCTTTTAATATGTTGTAGATTGTCCAATCATCAAAATAAATTGCCATTGTTTTGTAGATGTACTCCTGAAAATATTTTACCACTATCCGTGAAAATACTGTGGGGGATTTTTTTAGTCCAAACGACATCATTCTGTATGAAAATGATCCGAACTCATACAAATGTTGTTTCTTCTTGATCCTCCTTTGCAATTGGTACTTGGGTATATCCAGAAAATCCATTTGTGAAAGAGTAGCATTCATGCTCGACGACTTCATTGATAATTTCATTTTCAAACGACATCGGGAATGTGTTGGTTACAGTTGAATTACTTAATCCTCTGAAATTGACACATATTCTTAATTTTTTTGGGTCGATATTTTTGGGTTTCACGACCAATGGACTTTCCCATTCTGATTTGTCAATAGGGTAAATAATGCCAGCAACTAACATTGCTTCTATCTCTTTTTGAATGATGGGTTTGTACTTATGGGATAACTTATATGGTCATTTATTGATAGGCTTAGCCCCAGGGATGAGGTTGATTTTTATCTCCCCCATCTCTTGTTAAATATTTGTAGTAACGAGAAAAAATGTCTTGGTGATTGCATAATAGGTCAACTATTTTTGTCGTTTGTTTATCCGACCAGTAGTCTCCTATTCTTGCCAATTTTGGTCGACCATCTATTGAAATTCCATTTTTTTTTTTTTTGATTTATGCATCCATCCATTCTCATTCTTTGGATCCATCCAATTTCCATTCACATTCTATAACCTCATTATAGCTTGGAGGAAAAACAGGTTTTTCTACGTCTTCCTTAGATACCGAATATACTATCTTTACATAGTTGTTTAGTCCAGGGTGACTTTTTTTCCATCAAAATCTTTGTCCTAGTAAACTTATGTTTTCCATGTCTATTTGAAGAGTTATTACGTTATATTGATTATGAGTTGACACAAAGTTTCAAGTGACATCAAACCTATGTCGAATTTTTCCTTTCCTCCTTTTTTCATTTCATCACGGTTTGGATTCTCGAGAAAGTTTTTTATTATTGTGTTTCTTCTCGCAAGTGTGCCTCTTCTGGGATGAATTCGAAGTCTCTTATAAAATTTTCTTTTATTTAGTTCCAATTAAATGTGTGACCACATGCCTCTTCGATTTTGTACCACTTGTGTGGTATGTCATCCAATGTGTTAGGAAACATATGCGGCCATACCCTTTCATCCGTATATCCCATTCATTCTCAAACCGGTGAAAGTGAGCCACTTGGTTGAACCCAAGTTTAAATTTTGGTATGTCAACTCTTGCTGATAACTTCTTCCCATCAAATCGTTCAACAAAATACAACGTAGTGGTATTCCATGTTTGTAGGTGCGAGGCATGCGTTTTCCACCATCGGGCAACTTGACCAGCGAAGGATTCTACTAGGCTATGTACCCTCCCCTTTTCTCCGAATGAATTTGATACTTCATCAACATGGACTGTGGAGGAATTTATTTCATTGAATTGTTGAGGGGGTCATGTTTTTGTGTTAGTCAGAATGAGAGTTATAGTTTGTTTTATTCTTTTCTCGAGAATAATAGGGACTGCTTGTACCGAAAAGCATGTTCTCGATTTCTTGATTGCAATTGCCTCTATCAACTGCCACTCTTTTGCTTGGGATTCATAGTTCTCTATTTTCCAATTATAGAGTTCCACGTCTAAATTCTGTCCCGTAGACAATGGTGTTTCGACTAAGATTTCTCCTTCTACATTTGGATCAACATTATCCTTTTATTCATTCATTATTTGGTATAGTTGGAAAGCTTCTTGGTCTTCATCCCATGTTTATACCCAAGGTTTTCCTTTTTTAGGATCCAAGGGTATGATGATCTTTGTGTTGCTTCCTTTCAATTTAATCTTATCCCTTTCAAGGGCGATAATCGCTTTTATGTTCCGATCCCATGGTCTTCCTACTAATGCGGGGTATGTAGGAATTCCTTCGACCATATTGATTAATTTGAAATCGACTCTTATTGGAATCCCCATTATATAAGTTTTGGCATTTTTGAGTGTGCCAATTAGTTCGATGAATCTTTGATCCGCTAGTTTTAAGAAGTTCAATATTGGAACTAGTGGGGGTCTTCCAAGTCAATTCCATGTCTCTTGGGGGAGGATGTTTAATTGTGACCCAAAGTAGAGTACAACTTGTTTAATCGTGTGTCCATCGATTTCAAGGTTGACATGAGGATCAAAGTCATTTGTTTGTTTCTCTTGTGATAGTTGTTGAAGATTTTTGTATGGTATTTGATCTTCTTTATATTATCTTAGAATGTTCAGGAGGTCGATCAAGCGGTCAACCAACTGTTTTTATTTTAGTAACTAAATAAATTATTCTATGGCAGTGTCTTAAGTGTTTGGATTTCCTCTCCAGTTTCCATTTGGTTTATCCTAGTTGATATTTTTGAAGAACTTCATTTCTTCCCGTATTAATTTTTCTTCTTGTAGAGGGTTGGGGTATGTGTTTCAATATCCCCTTTGTCGAACTGGCGGATCTAGATAAATTTATTCACCCACACATGATCTTGTTACAACAAGGAGACTTTTTGAATTTAATAGTTCTTGTTTAGGTACTGTGTGCAAGAGGTTCACGTTTCTCTTGTTCATCACTTTCTCTGATACGATTGGGAATTATTCAAGTGAGTGATCACCCACTCCACATACGTTATAGAACTTGAGTTCTGCTCTGTATTTTATAGGGATTCCTAGACTTATGTGGTCCTCTTTCCAACAATTAAAACAATAGAGGAAACCCTGACCACATCCTCGACCTGTTTGTCCACGTCCTTCTCTTCCTTGATAACCCCTAAGAACATGACCTCTGTATCCATTTCCACCTCCTTGGTCGGCATTCTGGTCAGTTATGTGCATGTGGTATACATAATGGATATTTAATTTTTTTTTCCCATTTAACCAACATTCTTGTGTAGAATGATTATTTTCCTCATAGATATGACACCATTTTGGTCAAGCGTTTCTTATATTGTGCAGGTAGTCCCTGGTTGTGTGATTTGTCATACTTTGGCAGATATCACAGAATGTTTCTAGTCAGATCTGTCGGATGGTTGGATCCAATGCATCATTGAATTTGTATTAGTCCTTTGTGTTCCCTTTGGTGGAGAAAATGGTGCACTAGAGTTCATTCTTTGCGATGGACATGTTTTTTATAGACTGTTGCAATACTTTGAGTTTTTCCTCTTGCATTTTCTCTATTGTTGATGAAGTCGATGATCCTTCATCATCCATCTCTATACACTGATATTTTTGCAATGCATCCTCACATGTTTGAATGTTGTACATTCATAACGGAGCTCAAATATTTTGTAGAAGTCTTGCTACATACCATTGTAGGAGGAGTCTATCTTCTATGATGTAAGGAATTTGATTCAATAAGTCCTTGATTCTTTTGTCATATTCTCATAATGTTTTTCCAAGACTTTGTTTGATTTATTTCAGCTTTTTCCCAGCCATATGACTGATGTCTTTTGTCTTGAATAATGTTAGGAAATTTTTCTTTATCTCTGCCTTTGATCTTATTTGGTTCTCTGTAAAATTCATGAACTAGGTGAGGGCCTTGGCTTGAAGAATACACTGAATTGTGCCATATGATTATCTTCATTTGTGATGTTGGTTGCATCCCACAATTTCTCACAAACAAACCAATGTCATTTGGGATATCCATCTCCTTCGTATATGGGAATGTGATTGAGGCCCATTGTGGCTTTCTTGGGATTTTTATAAATTGGGATTATTGAAATATTTTTATTTTGTTGATTTCTTATAAAAGTCAATTGGGAAGTCGTTATGGTCGACTGGAAGTATTCCAATGCTAATTTCCCTTATTCTTCTACTAGGAATATGTCGTCTGTTTGAAAAACCCTGTCTATATACTCCACAAATCATCCTCTAGAAGGTTGTTTCAATTCATTTTAATTGTCTGTCGATTTGGAATATTCATGAAGTAAGTTTGGCAGGGGCAGAGTTCCTGAGATATCTTATATGAAGGAATATGTCCTATGGTTTTGAGTAGTTTCTTGTGCTTCAATTAGACATGTATCTCTTACATGACCATCACTATCAGTACTGCACCATACTTTCGGGGATTGAGTATCAACATGAAGTCTCTTGTGGAGGAAGTCTGTGATACGCGAGCTACGACTTCTTGTGGGAAAATGTCGAATCACAGGTATTGAATCGTCAATTTCCATGCTATCAAATTTGTCAATTTCTTGTTGGGTGCCACTGGCTTCCTCACTCAACTTCAAACTTTCATTCCTCCTAGGAGTTGTTTGGGCACACTCTATTCCTGCTCCAACAAACTGCCACACTTGGAGGAGCTTACGATTCAAACTTTTGGGATCCCTCTCATTTCACATCTCTTTTTTCTTTTATCACACTCGAACATCTGGTTTTTGGTTAAGGTTTTGTAGACCTGCATTCATCGTACAGTCTTCCCTCTTGAATATAACACGTTTCTAGTTTCAATTATCTTCCTCCTGGATTCATACACTCGAATTATATCATCTCATGAATTATCCAACTCCCCATCGTTGGCCTGACTTACTCGAAGTCAACAATGCTAACCATTCTAGCTTTTCTCATTTCTTTAAAAAGTAATCCCATGCTTTGCGTGTGTATTTGAAATTAGCTTCTAAATATTCTTCCCACTCGTCATGCTTTTATTTCCAATTTGAATTTGGTGGAGGATTTCCCAAGAGTGGTTGGCACTCGATAATGTCTGTGGCTCCTTTTTCTAACAGAAACTTGTGCAATAGGGACAAAATAGTGCAAAGAAAACCGTCATTGTAAAATTTGTCTTTTAGAGTTTCGACTGATGATCTATGCTCAATTGCTTGTTCTTCAATGCAGTTGTGGATAATTATTTCAAACCATTTGTTCAAATTTGTTCTGCCTTTTCTTGTTATTTTGAGCATCAATTGTTCATCCAGAGTGTTTTTTCACATTATATGATTGATTAAGATATTCAAATAATTCCTATGGAATGGCTTCCAAGAATTATTTGTGTATTTATGTGAAGAACTTTGTGCATGCTTCTACTAATGTCAACCTATTTCTCCTTCCATATTTTTTAATATAGTTATTGATTTTGCGTTCCCACGATTCATGTATTTCTTCCAACCTTAACATCTAAGTTCTTTTTACTTTACATGCCCAAGTTTGGAACTACCAACAATGAAACCAATGTTGTAGTTTAAGATAAAGTGCGAGAGTGTTACCAATAGTTCTTTACACAGAGAAACATATATGCTACAATATTATACACACACACACACACACATAGACATACATGGAAGCATGCACAAATTAGTTGGAGAACCAACAATATGCACTTTATTATGTACAAGAACAACCAACCTTTCTCTGTTACATAGTCACATATATATACTTGTGATTGCAGTTACCTATCAATTAAAACTTCTCAACTACTTGGTCGGTCGACTCTAACTGTCTATTCCACTGACTCCTATGCTTGACTTATGCAGCCGACTTATTTGGTCTATTGGCAGGTCTAGTCGATAAGGCCGACTAGTCCCTACAAGACTACCTATAAAATTAATGAATATAACCATGGAATAAAAGTATCCTACCCATCTCCATCATCCTTTAAGTCAACATCATAGGCCAAAATCAATGGACACTACATCATGAGTTTTCCAAGACACCCTACAAAGATAATCATATCTCCATACAAGATCAAGAGAAGTAGATCACACCTATCAAAATCACAAAGATGGAAATCTACAAAAGCCAAATTATTGATTATGGAATGCAATGCTCATTGTATATGAAACAATCCATGCAAGTCCATCAACAACCTATAAACATGAGAACCTCTCTCATACCCTTCAAATCCACTGAAAACTAAACCAACATGTGCTAGGTCAACACCCTCATCCCGAGAGAATCCTAAAATAAAAGTAGCATAATGGGAAACTCCCTCTATCTAAAAAATCCATGGGAAATTCCCTCTATTAAGAAAATCAATGGGAAACTCCCTATGTTTAAGAAAACCCATGGGAAACTCCCTCTTTTTGAGAGAATGTATCAACCTTTTTTCTTTACAATACTCTCATTAGCTGCAAAACTAGAATCAATATCAACATCATCCTTCATCAAAGTATCACATCTCTTATCCAATGGATGACTTAGAGTCATAAGAAACCAATGAAACATGACTAACATATACCCTAGGAGGTACACTTTCCCTCACTAAATATTTGGGTTCTCATACATGCTCTTGAGTCTCTTGAAGACTAGAAGATTCATCCAACCTCTCACTCAAATTTTCACATGCCATTAGATCAACAATTAAATTATAAAGGCCACACTCTCTCACCCCTCTATCCAAAGTTGGCGGATTAGATATACTACAATCACTGATGATGTATTGTTTTCCCTCAAATGCAACTGTCCATTGTATATCTATCATACATGACACTGAAAGGAGATTCTTTCTCAAATTATGAACCAATGGAATATCACTCAAATCAATAACATCACTTTAAGGCATCTAAAAAGAAATGGATCCAAGTCCTCTCATAGGTAAGTGGCGTCATCACCAAGATCCATAATAATACCTCCCTCTAGATCCCGAATCCTATTGAATAAGGACATATCATATGTCATGTGTCTTGAAGCTCCACCGTCCACATACCATCAAACTGTTAGACACAATTTTAGAAGATAAACAAGCATCTATTGAAAAGGAAGTCTCCAACTAAGTTAATCTCCTCTACACCTACTACAGTCCCATTTCCAACCTATTTCACACCCTTTCCTTTCTTCTTTAGTGGACACTAGCAGACATAATGTCCCATCTCATGACATTGGAAGCACACCATCTTACTCAAGTCTCTTCTTTCCTATATCTATCACCTCCTTATTCTTCAAGACTTTCTTGCTACCCTTATTCATCTTCTCAACAAGTCAATACAATATACTTCCCCTTGTTGATTTGAACAAGACTAAAATCTAATTTATTCTTGCACAAGTTCAACCCAAATATTTGGAAACTTTGGTATATTTTCTTGAGCACAAACACCCTTAACAAAAGGCATCCATGAAGGATATAGTCCCTTTATGGAAATTGACACCATATTTTTATCCTCAACAACTGTACCAATGGAGACCAACTAATCCTTCAATTTACCACTCCTACTCAAGTAGCTCACTGTAGTATCTATATTTCTCATGAGAATGATTGAAAGAGGGTTTTCACAAGAGCATCTATTGAGAAGCACACGAGTTATGAAATAATTCAACCAAAGAATCAAACATCTTCTTACATGTCTTCTTATCTGAAATGTGTTAGATGAAATAATCCTTCATAGAATCAAGAACAATTCTCTTCACTTGGGCTTCCTTCTTCAGTGAGCGGCCAACTATGATGAATTTGTAGGTTCTAGAATTTTCTTCTCAACACACTCCTCAATATCGACCTCCTCCATAAGAATATGAAGCATGAGCTTCCATGGAACAAAATTCGAAGCTCCATCCAACCTGTTACACTCTTTGAGACTAATATTCACCTTACACATCCTGAACAAGTCTCAAGTGCACAAAATCCATAATATATATGAAGTAGAAACAACCCTTCCAAGGGTCAAGGTGATTCTCTTTAGAAATCTAGGGTTTAAAACCCCACAACCTTAACAAAGTCAAGTACCTCTCCCAGGAAATCTACAGTGGAAAAACAATCTCCCTCTTCCTTTAAAGTGATCTTAGCCATAACAAGCTCTAAAACCATCTTGAAATTTTCTAAATTGAGTTTTAATGAAAAAAAAAAAATCACCTCTTAACTAAAGGTTTCATGGATCTTAACCCCAAAATTTTCAGCCTTAGGGATATTATGAAATAAAGTATAAAACAACAATTGAAAGAGAACAATATTTCACTTTCTAACAACCTAATGTTCTATGAAATTGAAGGAAAAAATATACCAAACTATATTGATAAGTTTTAGCCCTCTAGGGAGACTTATCCCACATAAAACATATATAAAAATTTACTTTTCCAATAGTTATAACACAATAATATGACATATATAGTGGCAACAAAAAACCCTTATATTCTTCAATGATGATGTCAAATCTCTCAACAAATTGCCCTTTTACTTATGACAAATAATCAAGACATATATAGTTGTAAATAACAATACATGAAGAACACATATGGTTGAAAATCAAATCTATAAATTGAACAAGTTTTGGACAAGTGAAAAATTCATTAATATGCTCAAGATGAAGTTCATGTACATACCATAGCCTTAGATCGACCAAGGAGCTCTGACAAGCAATATTCACTCCAACAAGTCCTCCAAAGGAAGACATCCTTATCTCTTATTATTCTCCACCAA
>JASDQU010739167.1:278562-290882 GCA_032191745.1 Picea mariana
TCTTTTCTATGTCACATATCAACACAACAATGAAAACAAGATGTGTGAATTAGCTATTAATGAGAATGACTCTCTCCTTACTCTATTTGTGTGAGAGTTAATGGAGGCCAACAATACAGTGTTGGGCCCAAGCCCTTAGAATCAACCTACAAAAATCACTTGTAGGCCTACACAAGTGAAGTGCTACACTCCAAGGGTACACATGTCATGCTCCAAGGTGATTTCATACACAATAATGGATCCAAGATGATGTAGCTACACAAGGTATGTCCACATCTCTTCATTATATTCCTCCACTAACTCCATTGATCTTCCTAAGAAACATACTCCATTTGGTTAGTTTCCCCCTGTATGAACATTGTCGCAATCTAGGTGCCACTGAGCCAACTTCATGCCTCCAAATAATAATCCAAACTATCCCATGTTGTCTAGATCCTAATTCCATCCTCTAAGATGCACAACACTCCTCCCAAGTAAGGTGATTTCCAAGCAACTGAACTCTCCATGTGGCCACAATGAAGGGCATCCACCAAACTATTAAGAAAACTTGAACATTTGAGGGAAGAATACCAAGACAACACATAACTTAGGTCAAGTGACTATTGAGCATGCTATATCCACCGTACAAATCCATCACATACCATCTCCCATATGCCATTCCATCTCAAATCATCTGAGGGATGAATATCAAACATGTACTCCAAATCTCATGAAGCACCCCAAACATGGTGTAAACACTTTCAAAGTAACCCAAAAAACAAAAATATTCTCTTATTTGATTTGGTCACTGCAGAGGTTGATAATAGGAATATAGTACAAATACAAAATCATTGTGGTTAACAATACGACATGGGAGTGCAATTATTGGATATACAATGAGGATTTGATTCTAACATTGTCTCACCAGGGTTCACTTAGTATATTTATGGCATAGAATGTGTGTTTGTGGGATATTAGAGAACACCTCTAATTTTATTTCTACCTCCCAAAATTTAAATGTTAATACCCCCTCCCAATAATGTTTCCAAATAAAATAACTCCCTATATATGGATTAACCTATATTTGATTCCATTATTGTTTTGGATGGCAATAATTTATCTATATGATTCATCGAAAAGGTCATTTCCCTTTCATATTTATTTATTTTCACTTCAGACCTTTGATCATGAGTAGTATGACTTCATAGCTCAATGATTTATGTATGAGTAATTCAAGGAAAATCCTTCAAATGTCTCCTTTGGAGTTATTGATCTCATCTAGCTTCAATATTTTATTATGTGAGTTATATTTCCAAGCCTAGGGTATGTGAGATACAAACGAAATTAGACTAGATCTAATGGAAACCCCCATTGGGTTGTGAAATTACCATCTCTAAAGTGATAAAGACATTTTTGCGGTGATAGTGGGCACTACCTCTGCAAATGACATTGTAGTCACAATGGGTACTTCTTTTATCCAAGGTCTCAATTCGGGTGACAACACAACTTTTAATAGAATATTCCAAACATATGTTTAAGGGTGAAAAGGAGGATCTTAAATAGAAGAAGTCTATTAAGATGAACAAGGATGAAAAACACATAATCGTAGTAAGGGAAGACCAAGTGAGCAAGTATGAAGCTCTCCTCTATGCCAAAAAATGCATATACCAAGAAGAGAAAAACAACATAAAATGTCAAATTGTTAGGATCCCACCCTAACTCCCCCAACTACAAGGATAGGTCGTTACTTAATGTATGGTGGCCATATCTAATAAATAAGGCCCACTTGGTAGTTAGAGCAATCAATAAATGTATGGTTGCCTTATTAAGAATGGTCCACTAGTTAGTTGTTGTAGTCTTAGTAATGAAGGGCCACTACGTGGTTAGGATTTTGGTTAATTAGAAACAATTTATTGTAGTAGAAGCTATATAATTAGGTCCCAAGTGATTAATATTGTATTGGATATTTTGTCAATTAGAGGTTTCCCCCTCAAAGAGGCAAGTGAATGTTGCTTCCTATTGAAAATATTAATAAAGGTGTTCCTATTGTTGTTGTTTCAATACTTTGGTTATGTTTTATTTGCTTTCCAAAGTTACATTTTTTCCTATATTGTTGTAACATTTTGTTCCAACAATCATGGTATACTGCAAGTGGTATTAGGTCTCTTTCATGTGCCATCATGCACCTAAGTTTTGGAATATTTTTGAGGCCTATAGATGTGTTATGGTGTCTTTAAACATAGCTATATGTTGTTCAACATGTAAAACTATGGCTGGGGAAGCATACCTGTAGGGAATACAAGTGTTGTCACTTGGTTCGGAAGCCTTATACACCTTTGTTGGTATTTTTTCTAGTAGTATCGCATCAGAAAAAATTTGTCTATGGATTTAATCTTCTATGTACCTTTAGGCGTATCGAAATCCCTATAGGTGCACCTAAAACTAGATTTTCATAAGCCTCTTGACCATCTTGTTGGTTTAGTACACTGAGAACAACACTCAAGGAGATCACACTTGCATGCCAGGGAATTGGTAATATGGATAAGGGTATAAAATATGCTTCTTAGTTGGTGCCGTGAAATATTTGACTAAGTACTATCATTGGAAATCCTCAGATATATCAAATATCTATAGCACTTAACACTCTTTTGGCTATAGGACCCTCATAAACCCGTCCTTTGCAAAATGGGTAGTTCAGAAAACAATTTTGTTGGAATATCAAGAATTTGTGAAAAATTCTAGGCCTAGCAAGTACAGTTGTGGGAGACTTGTTTAGAAATATTCCTTGTGTGATATTAATTGCACTAGTATAGCTCCCGTGTAACTTTTTTTGTGGGCTTGACAATACCATTGTTTGTGACCTATCTCAATAGACTTGCCTCATGATACTGATTGCATTGATATAGCTCTTGGGTAACCTTTGGGTTGCACTCGTGGTCCCATGAACCACACTCAAAATATGACTCCATGGATGAAATAAAAAAAATAGTCCAAATCTTCACTCATAAGTGGACCTAATTCAGACCAACATGACTATAGTCAATGGGTAACTCTTGCTCCGTTTTGATAAAATTGAGAAACTCAAGGGTAAGCATGATGATAACAAATTCTTCTTAGGTGAAGTCCCTAGAAACGGTAAGCACATTGCTCATGAAAATTTTAGTGGTGGTGGCTCTAGAAACACCAACTCCATTACTAAACATTCCCCCATATGATACATCTACTCTTCCCTCACGTCAACATGAATGAGTTTGATGGGTCTCATTTGACATGTTGGGTTGATAAACTATAACACTACTTTTGCTTACATTCTATAGAGGATGACATTTTAAAACATTAAATATGATTTCTATATATAGATTGAGAACGTTGGTAGTGGTGGTAATTGCATAGGAAAACCTCTTTGGGACACATTGCTTGGTAGTAGTTTGTGAAAGCCTTATTTAATCTCTGTGTAAGTGATACCAATTTTTGGGGTCAACTTACCAAATTGCATCAAGTAGGAACATTGCTTATTTCAATTTCTTGGCACTCAAAACATACAATTTTTCTGATTAATTTTTCGAGCAATGTTTTATCAATGGTCTTAAGGAGGAAATAAAATCCCAAGTTGAGATGAATCACCCTGAAACCTATTTGGAGGAATATAAACTTGCTTGATGTGTAGAAGTTGTGTCATATTCCTAGTCCAAATTCCCCACCTTTGTTCCACTCCCACACCCCGATATTATGCCTCCCCCATATCTTGCTCCACCCTTCAAGGTCCAAAAGTTGACACGGGTTGAAATGGAAAATCATCAACTTAAGGGTCTTTTCTATAACTATGATGAAAAATATTTCCTAGGGAATAAATATAAGGATTTTTTTTTATTAATGGCCATTTCTAAGGACATTTTTTATGGTGAATATAGCTGGGTGACTCCAAAGGAAATCACACCTCCTATGGAAGACATTCCCAGTCTAGAATAGAATTCTAAAGAACCCTAAATCTGCCTTCATGACTTGATCAACATTTCATATCCTCAAAGTTAAAGTTGGTCAACTATACCAAGAATAAGAAGGTGATTGTCTTAATAGATAATGGTAGCACACATAATTTCAACCATTATCGCATTGCTGAAGAAATGCAATGTTATATCCATATCCATGTTGTTAAAAACTTCCAAATAATGATTGCAAATGGGGGATCTATTGGAAATGTGGCAACACGTATGAAAATGTGAAACTCCAAATGGGTGACTATTTCTTGAAAACCCTCATGTTTTCCATTGAAATGGGTGGATGTGATAGTGTTTTGGGCGTCGAATGATTGAGAACATTAGGCCCCATCACCATAGATTTTCTGTAGTTATACATGAGTTTCAATAAGGACATGCATTGCTACTCTCTCAAAGGTCTCAAAATGGGTGCTCTATAATTAGTTCCCACCATATGGAAAATCTACTGAAGAAGTGTCATTCGGGCATTATTGCACAATTTCATGCTATTCAAGTCTTTGAGGATGATTCATAGTTGGTTGATTCAGACTTACAATTTTTTTGGACAAACACCAACAAGTCTTTGTACTTCCCCAAGGACTCCCACCCTCGTGGTGAGCATGATGATTGTATCACATTGATATTGGATAGACAACTACCCGATGTGTGCACATACCACCATCCTCTTTTGAAGAAAAATGAAATCGGAAAGAAAATCCATGCACTATTGGTAGTAGGTGTGATATGTCCTAGCACCAACCCCTATTCTTCTCTTGTTGTCACGGTTCTTAGAAAATAAGGTGCTTGGCACACATGCCTCAAATTTTGATCTATTAACAAACTAAAAATCAATGATAAATTTCTCATTCTAGTCATTGATGAACTCTTGGATGAGTTACACAACACTCATTTCTTCACTAATCTTTATCTTCATTCCAATTATAACCAAATTAGAATGAAAGAAGTTGATATATTCCTAAAAAAATACTTTTCACACACATGAAGTCCATTGTAGGTTCTTGGTGATGCCATTCGGTCTTTGTAATGCACCTTTCACTTTTTAGAGCCTTATGAACAAAATGTTTTGACTCCTTCCATGCCATTTTGTCCTTGTCTTTTTTGATGATATATTGGTCTACAACAAAACTTTGGATACCCATGTGGCACATGTGTATCAACTCTCACAACTCCTCCACAATCACCAATTGTTCCTCAAACATTCAAAAGTGATTTTGGTGTCTCAGAAGTGGAATATTTGGGGCACATGATTATCAGTGGGGAGGGAGTATGGGTTGATCCTAAGAAAATCTAGGTGATGAAAGAATGGCTTTGCCTAAAGACTCTCATAATTTTGTTTGGATTCCTTGGACTCACTAGTTACCATAGGAAGTTTGTGCAAAACTATGGTAAAATTGTAGTTACCCTCAACATGCTTCTCAAGAAAAATTCCTTTATCTAGAATGATGCTATATAAAATTCTTTTCAAGCTTTAAAATAAACTATGTGTACTACCCCTATTCTTTCCATGCTTGAATTCAATAAGAATTTCATCTTGGAATGTGACGCCTCTGACAAAAGTGTTGGGGCAATGTTCATGCAAGAGGGATTCCATTTGACCTTTAGTAGTATGAAATTGTGCGATAACACTTGGTAAAATCAACCTATGAATAGGAAATGATGTCTACTCTTCATGCAATTAATATGTGACATATTTACCTAATGGGGCATTAGTTCTAGATTAAAACAAACCGCCCCATCAGTTCTAGATTAAAACAAACCGCCCCATCAGTTCTAGATTAAAACAAACCGCCCCATCAGTTCTAGATTAAAACAAACCATTACAATT
The DNA here is from genome assembly GCA_032191745.1 of Picea mariana. Lineage (NCBI taxonomy): Eukaryota > Viridiplantae > Streptophyta > Pinopsida > Pinales > Pinaceae > Picea > Picea mariana. Next base: position 284,365 of record JASDQU010739167.1, read on the forward strand.
CGAAATATTTCTTGGAATAACGGTTGTTCTCCCCAGAGAAACAAAAGTGGGTTAATAAAATGTTGGGCTACAATTATGAGATCCTCTACAAAAATGGCAAGGAGAATATGGTGTCTAATGCTCTATATATGGAAGTATAAAGAGGAGGGCTCCCTATTTTCTTTATCTTTTACAATGCCCGATTGGATGGTGGAAGTATATCCAAAGTGGTTAGTGGATGCAAAGGTGGTGCACATTCCATAATAGCTACATGCCGACTTCCATGCACATTTGGGATACAATTGGCAGAATGATGCCTTATGCTATAAAAGGTGTATTTTTTTGGTCTAGAATTCAACATTTAAATATTGAACGTTAGTTGAATTACATTCTTTTCCCTCGGCAGGTCACTTGGGGTTTTATAAAATATATGAATGGATAAATATTAAAATGTTCTTTTTGTTTGAACTCGTAAAGGACTATAATAAAGGATTGGACTAATTAAATATCGAACGTTAGTTGAATTACATTCTTCTCCCTTGACGAGTCACATAGGGTTTCATAAAATATATGAATGGATAAAATGTTCCTTCTGTTGAGGCCATTTTGGAAAAATGAAAGTGCTATCTGAACCAATGTACTATCCAAAAAAATTTGATCCAATGGATCGATACATGACTAAAAATGTGACATGGGAATCAATCATGATCCTCAACCAATTTTCTCATCTTCAACCTTGATGACAACATTGCTTGTTAAGGGGGAGGACATGTTAGTGTCCCACCCTAACTCCCCTAGTTATATACAACCTGAGTTGGACTAATAGTTAAGAACATGTGTTTCCTTCTAAGAGGTCAGATGTTCAAATACTAGGGTATGTATACCTCTGTAGACTTTACCAGTAAAATCATTGGGCGGAGGGGGTCTCATACACCAATTTGGTGTCTGGCTTGGCCGTGACCTTAAAAATAGGTTATTATTATTATTATTAATGTATAATGGACATCTCTATTAAATAAGGCTACTTGGTAGTTAGAGTGTGTAACCAATAAATGTAAGGTGGCCTCATTAAACAACGTCCATAAGTTGGTGTAGCCTCATTTATGAAGGCCCACTTGGTGGTTAGTATTTTTGTCAATTATAAACTATTTATAATATTATAAGCTATGACATAATTATGTGTCAGGCAATTAATACTATATTGGAGCTCTAGTCAATTGAAGGTTTCCTCGTGAAAGATCCAAGTGAAAATTGCTTCCTATTCAAAAAAAAATAAATGTTTTCCTATTGTTGGTGTTTAAATACTTTGGTTTTGTTTATTTTATTTCTACAATCATATTTTTGTCTATATTTCCCCAAGATTCTGTTTCAGTGATCAAGGTACACCACACAAATAGAGATAGATCAAGCAAGGGAGAAAAGTATAGAAGAGGGAACAAAGCTACCAAAAACGAAGAAACAAGAGGATGTTGAAAATGGCATAGAAGAAGAATAAGTAGAAAGGAACAAAGAGATATAAAGAAAAAGTAAAAAATGTTGTCGTGATCAAGACCTTGCAGGATTAAGACAGAGGGAAAACTGATGAACACCAATCCTTTAATATAGTCCTTTGTTATTTTCAAGAGCATGTTACAATTGAATTAAGACTATTACGATTATTGTGACTATTATGAAGAAGGTTGACTAGCCTGTTTCTCTTGCGTTTATGTACTAAGCATATGAATTTGGATTTTTCCATCTATATGTACATATGGTTTGTTAAATATTTAACATGCATGTGTGTGCCTTCCATGTTGTTGTACATTACTTGATATTTCTCCATGTTATTAATGTTTTCCCACATTTTTTATTCCTTTTCCATAGTTGACAATCTATGGATTCTAGTTTCCACATATTTTGTTACCTTATGCTTGTCAATACCAATTTGTTCATTGGGTTGTTATGATTACGTATGATGTTAAAGGAGTCTCTGTAGGAATGGATGTATATGTTCCAATAAATTTTCATCCTAGCGTTGCATCCGAACCCACTAGCTATGATAGGGTAGAACAAGCATTGTTGGTTTCTTTTTCAATATATTTAGATCTAATAAGATAAATATTAATATTGAAAATTTTCAAAAATGGAGATCTACACACATCTTTAACGGTTGATGACACATTGCAGTTCAAATAATCTTAAATATGTCTCTACAAGATTCCATGATATATAGTAGTTCCACTCATCAAGTAAGAGGAAATGATGTAAACGATATTTTAGGTAGTTTATTTAATTTGTATTTCTTTGAAGCTAATGTGTCCTTAGTTGTTAAATATGTGTTTAGGTTTACTCCTTTGAAAGCATTCAAGACCAATGTTCAATGTATTAAATCTAAATCTAAATCTAAATCTCATCAAGTGGTAATTTATAATGTTTGATCTACCATGTCATGCCTAATGGACATGATGGAGTGTTGTGATAGAGAATTATTTGAAACTATGTTCAAGATGAAATTGTTAGATACATGTGCATATGTAAGTGCATGCTACATTTCTCTCCTTTGTCTATTTTACTTTCACATTTCACTTGCATAGTCTAAGTGTTATATGATTGAAATATCTCTTGACATATGTTTTCACTCCTTTATTCCCCATGTCATTAGCTTCCCCATCAAAATGTAGTGTTCCTTTTCCCTTTTTTGGTTATAGCCATAGTTACATGGTTAAAACTAATGACTTGGAATTTCTCAATGATTTTGTTAGTTACAAGAAGGGTAATCATACACCTATAACTTAGGAGCATGCTCCACCCAAAATTAGTACTGCAAGTGAAATGCCCACTTCATGTTTTATCCAACATCCATTTTATCACCAAACTTATGTTTACCACTAACACTACTCTTATTGTGGAACTGGAATGGGCTCATAACTTCAAAATTTTGAGCTTTAATTATTTGACCCACTTGTGTTTCTCTTCTTGTTTATGTATAGTTGTTGTGTTTCAAACCCTCAAATTTTGTTGCTTACCACCTTTTTTCTTGCTAAGAGGTTAGGTTATAACATTTGTATAAAACCTAAATTTGGTAATGTAATATAAGAGTTAGAACTATAGGATCCAAAATCTAGTAATGTATAGGGTTTTGTTACATAGTTCAAATCCTTTGACTCTGTGTTAGGATATGACCTCGTACAAATGACACACATCAACGAAAAAGTGGGTGTGAAGTAACAAAACTCCATTGCAACACAATTCAAGTCAGTAAATGGTTCGACACATATAGTTCTATTAGGAATAAGTCTAAGAGAAGCATACTTGAGATAAAAAAAGATCTAAAGTTTGACATCACGGGTCCATCATAATCACACAAGAGCAACAAATTTATTGGTAAATATAGTGTCAATAAGAAGGATGAGTGAAAAATATTCCTTGTCATAGAGGGGTTAAATTCAATAGGTAAAATAAGGGTAAGTAAAACAAGAAGTGAGCATATGCTCCATGGTGCCACTTTTGTGGGGAACATTTTGCAAGTTATAGGTGCATAACCATGCTTATACATGCAATATACTTAGGTAAAAATGTCAAGTAACTAGTTTCAATCGATTAACTATGATTATCACTAACAAAATTGCAAAGACATGCCATAGTTTGATGGAAAAATCCTTTGACATGGAAAAAATGGACAAATAAAATGAGAAAGATTACAACAAAACTCATAAAACATGAATAATTTTCTTTTTTTAATCATATGGACACAATAATGATCTAATTACATTCGAAGGTAACTCCTCTCACATTTCATTGGACATTTTCTTAGAAGTAATGAAGGATGTAAACATGAAGATAACCAAGGTAGGACAAAAATTTGGATTCAATAATGGATATTTCTATTGCCCAACTCGTCCCTTTTTTAAAAAAAATTCAACATTTTAACACATGCAAAACTCAAAAGTCCAATCATAATCTATGGGTGTCATAACAATCTTTTCTTATGAACCTCAAGGATTTGGATTGCTGCATTTTTGGTTTTGAGTTCATCATTCCAAGGCTCCATTATGATGGAATTGGTTTTGAGTTCATCATTCCACGGCTCCATTATGATGGAATTGATTCCAAATTTGGCGATCTTATTGGCCAACTATTTCTTGGCTTTAAGTTTTGGCACTGTCAAGGTTGTTCCAAACCAATGACAAGACATATGTTTGGCTATGTTCAACAATGGTACATCACATCAAAGATAATGAAACATAGGAAGTGGCGTAGATTAAAGCAAGTCCCAATCGTACGAAGTCAGAGGAAAACATCAAATGTTATTATAGGAAAATTGCAAGGTGCTCGTTACATCTCCTACGAGGGTGGGGCCAAAGTGATGCTTAAAGCGCTTTCTCCAAGTAGGCCACTCCAAATTTCAAGTTTATAGGATGCTTTTTGTTGCATGATTGTACGACATTTAATCCATTATACTCACCAACTTTTTCAACTCTCCTTAACCAATTAAGTTTAGATGTTATTAAAAAAAACATGACCTCCAAAAATATATGACCTCACTAGTCTAGATTAGATGTTACTAAAAAAATATATGACCTTACTAGTGGTAGCTTCTATGATGATTATAAGGGACACAATTTTCTTGCATATACTATTTAAGTTGAAATCTTTTTGGTCGTAGAGTAAGACCTAAAACTACTTATGATTGGTTAAAACCTTATCTTCCTTAGACATAAGGAAACATGTTAATGACCCAATACTTAGAAGCATCTAAAAGGAGTGAAAATCTACCCCCTTACAAACCACCAATAGGTTATTTTAGGTGGCGAGGTTATCTTTTAATAACAATGAAGAATTAACCCACATTTATGGATAACAACCAATAATAATTACTCTCATTATCACTTAACAACTAAATTATCATAAATTTTACCACCTTAAAAAAATTACATATTTAAAGTTATTTATTTATTTATCCAATTATATACTTATTAATTTATCTATCCAAATATTATTTAAAAAAATGAAAAAATATTTTCAAAATCTATTTTTTACTATAATATATCTTTTAAATTAATTTATAACTTATTTAAAAATTAAAAAAATATTTTAATAATATTAATTACTTTGCATCATCCATTAAAATTTATGAAATTGTTATATTTTTTACTTCTAATTATTTGCTCATGCTTTGCATACTTTTCTAAAAGAGTTATCGTTCCAGTACTTTTCTAGAAGAGTTATCATTCCAAAAACCACAAAAAGTCATTACATCTTGTTTGATCATTGTATTAATATGTTCAAACACAACTTGCAATGGATAGTACTTGAGAATTTATTAAAACAATTCTCTTTGAAAGATGCATTGGGTTGACTTTGGTCAACTATATATGTGGAACCTTCTAACTGGGTGGATTTACTATTTTTCATTTAAACAATTGTGACAATGTAGGCTATGCACGAGATCGTTTCATGCAAATGCTCAAAACATCATCTCTAAGAAGATGCTATATTTTCTTGATCCAATCATTGTATCAAACTATGTCCTTGGTCTCCAACACAATACAATAGGGTATAGGGTTAGGGAAGTTTTTAATTAATGCAAATGCACTTTCAAAGCATCGGTGTTAGAAACTAAGTAGTTCATTTCTAAACATGGGGTGATAAACTTATTTAAAGCGTTGATGTTGGTCTTATGAAAAACATTGTTACAATGTTTTAAAGGGATATCATGCAACAATCTTACTCATATGAGGAGCTATGTCAAAGATTCCTTGTAAAGGTTAAATATTGGACCATAGCTCTATAGAGAGGCCAAAATTGTTCATAAGTTAGGGTTTCTGGTTGGTAACCCACATTATGTTTGATTTAAAGATAAATTCAAGAATGAAATTTTTTTTAGTTGGATGGATTACAACAATTTTCATTGAGAAAGAGCCCTAAGACACTAATATCTTAGTTTAGTGTTTTTTATGTGATGGTTAAAGCTCATTGAATTTGCAAATCACATTATATGCAATATGATATTTTTCCTTTAGATTAATCAATGCTAGGCCAAGCTTCAAAATCAATAGAGAGTGTTGCATTCTCCAATCGTGAATACCACAAACACTTATGATGTAATGGTATGTGAGGTTGATTCAAAATCAAATGAAGGTATTGATAACTCATTTAAGGAAAATACATCATGTTTTGATCAATTTAGCAGTGAAGAAGAAATTTCAAGAGACAATATAAACATAAATTTTGCAAAATATCCAACATGTGATTTTGAGTTCAAATCAAAGGATGACAATGAATTGAAGAATGAAGAGAGAGAGACTGGTTGTGAAAATAACTTGTAGGAAAAGGGAACATCACAACCTGATATAGTCAACAATGCAAAACAAATTTCAATTAATATAATGTTGATGATCTCTTTATCACTAATTCTACTACAAAATATTTTTCAGTTTTCATATGTTTTGATGGAGACCTTATCTATGACATCGATACAAAAGAATTAAGTGTGGATATGAAACACACTCATTTAAATTATGTTAGTAAATTTCTTTCGGCCCCATAATACCAATATT
>JASDQU010739167.1:295750-311069 GCA_032191745.1 Picea mariana
TATCTCGCCTTGTGAAGGTTTTTCTTTGTCATTTCTGGTTGTTTCTCAGATTTGATTAATTTCAGACTCCATAGCCCAATGGATGTGTAAGCTGTCTCAACCATTTATAAACCCTTTTTACAACAAAACCCAATGTTCTCATTACCTAGCCTAATATCATTTTCAAACAAAGCTATATCATACAGAGAGATCCCTCTCTGGGTCTTGGAGGGCTAGATCCAAGACTCGAAGCGGTTCTGATGTTGCCTCTGTGACTGCCTTTCAGCCTTGGGCAAAATTACAGAGTGCTAACAACATGAAAAAGGTTGAAGTGTCTTAGATAATATAATGGAGGTGAATATTGCATCAAGGATTTTGATGATTACTATTCATACCATGGGATTCGTAGAGATAAGATAATTCTAGGAACACCACAAGAAAATGGTGTGTCAGAAAGGATGAATAGGACAATCATGGAGCGTGCAAGGAGTATGAGATTGCATGCTAGTTTTCCCTTATAGTTCTAGGCAGATGATGCAGATATTGTTGTTTACTTAATAAACAAAGGACCTTCAAGATCTTTGGATGGTAGAATTCCAAAGGAGGCATGGATAGGTAAAAAAGTAAACTATTCTTTTTTGAAGACTTTCGGTTGTGAATCATTTGTCCAAATTGACAAAGAAAATAGAACAAAACTTGAGGCAAAATCCAAGAAGTGTACCTTTATTGGATATGGTGTTAATGTTGTTGGTTATCGCTTATGGGATTACGAAAATAACAAAATCATTAGGAGTAGAGATGTCATATTCAATGAGAAGGTCATGTACAAAGATCAATTGCAGGGAAAGAAACAAGAAAAAGAAAAACCAGAATACATAGTGCTTGATGAGATCACTGAAAATAGAATAATTCAAAATGTAAAACAATGTGAGCAGCAGGTACCTCAAACTCCTGCAAGTGTTGTTAGAATATCTACCAGGTTAAGTAGACTCCCTTAATGATACTCTTCTTCATTGTATTATTTATTGTTGATTGATTCTGGTAAACCATAATGTTATGAAGAGGCAATGTAGGTAGACACCAAAAAGAAGTGGAAGCAAGGCATGAAAGAGGAAATAGATTCCTTGGTAAATAACCAGACTTGGGACTTGGTTCAGTTGTCTGTAGGAAAAAGAGCATTGCAGAATAAATGGGTTTACAAGTTTAAGGAAGAAGATGGAGGAAAAAAGTGGTACAAGGATATACTTGTTGTAAAGGTGTTTGCACAAAAGAAAGGTATATATTTTGATGAAATATTTTTCTCCTGTTTTTAAAATGACTTTAATTAGGACTATTTTAAGTCTTGTGGTAGTAGAAGATTTGCATCTTGAACAGTTAGATGTAAAAACAAATTTTCTCCATGGGGATTTGGAGGAAGAGATTTATATGCAACAGCCAGAGGGGACGAGGTCAAAGGGAAGGAAAATTCGGTATGCAGGTTGAAGAAGAGATTGTATGGCCTAAAGCAAGCTCCAAGGCAGTGGTATTTGAAGTTTGACAGGTTTATGACATAACAAGGTTACAATCATTCTGATCACTGTGTTTATTTTAAAAGGCTAGAAAATGGAAGCTATGTTATCTTGCTATTGTATGTAGATGACATGATTTTTGAAGGGTCTAATATGCAGGATATAAATGTGCTCAAGAAGAAACTAGCTATTTCATTTGTAATGAAGGATTTGGGTGTTGCAAAGAAAATCCTTGGTATGAGAATAACAAGAGATAAAAAAAATCACAAATTGACATTGTCTCAGGGTGAGTACATAGAGAAGGTGTTGGAGAGGTTTAGAATGCAGAATGTAAAACTAGTTACTACACCTTTGGCCAGCCATTTCAAATTAACTAAGGAAATGTGTCCCAAGACATAGGAGGAGATAGAATACATGTCCATGGTCCTTTATTCATCAATAGTTGGCAGCTTGATGTATGTGATGGTTTTCACAAGACCATATATTGCACATGCAGTGGGAGTTGTGAGAAAGTATATGAACAATCCAGGTAAAGAACATTGAGAGGCAATAAAGTGGATTCTCAGGTATTTGAGAGGTATTGCTACTCATGCATTATTTTTGAAGGTTCAAACATTTTTCTACAGGGATATGTTGATTCATATATGGCAGGTGATAAAGATAGTAGGAGGAGCACCAGAGAGTATGTTTTTACTATAGGTGGAACAACAATAAGTTGGATTTAGAAACTACAAAAGGTTGTTTCACTTTCAACAAAAGAGGTAGAGTATGTTGCTGCTACAGAGGCTAGTAAAGAGATGATTTGGTTACAAAGGTTTATGGAGAAATTGGGAAAGAAGAAAGAGAATAGCAAGTTGTATTGTGATAGTGAGAGTGTCATTCATATTTCAAATAACTCAACCTTCCATTCGAATACTAAGAATATACAAATCATGTACCATTTCATACGATCCATATTGGAAGAGGGACATTTGAAGTTGGAAATAATACACACTAGCCAGAATCCTGCAAACATGTTAACTAAGGGAGTAACAAGGGAGAAACTGAGTTCCTGCCTACTCAGTTTAAGTTGGTCTTCAAGCATGAATATGAATATTAGAAATTTACCAGGTCCAAGAAGGTTCATATTCCAACAGGTACAACAATGGTGGAGTTGTTGAGATTAGTCTCCAAGTGGGAGATTGTTGGTTGTGGAGCCTGATTATCTTCCTGATTTAGAGGTCTTTGTTTTCAGCTGTGTTTATACCCCATGAAGAATTTACACCCCGAAAGAATGTACACTCCTCCATGAAGGGGAGTGCAGAGGGTGGGTTAACCCCTCTACGAGGTCCGGGAGAAAGCGGGCCCCCGACGAGGGTTCGAGGGACAACGTTCCTTGATGGGGGTTCAGGGGTGAAGCTCCCAAAGTAAACATTTCCTTGTAAATGTATATTGTAATTTCATTGTAAATCTGGACCATTCGTTATAAGTTCATAGATCTGATGACAGAAGTTATGTTAGGGTTTTTTTCCCTAGAAGGAAACCCTCTTTTATGAGGGAAATGTATTGCGGCTATACATTATTGCGAATATGGTATTCTGAGTGAGGAGACTGTGAGAGAAAGAAGAGGAAGTTATAGTGGGTGTGTTGTAGGTTGTATCCCTTCATTTGTTGGATAATAATAAAGGATGAACTTGGAAATTTCTTTGGTGGACATAGCCCACACTGGGTGAACCACGTATATCTGTGTCTCTATTGTATTGTGTATCTTCTGCGTTTTATTTTATTTCTCTGCGATCTTGTTTTTCTAATAATCTAGATTGTTTATCAGTGCATGAATGATGAGATTTTTTAGGGAAGATTTAAAAAAAGAAAAAGGAGTAGAGTTGGGAAAGAAAATGCACCATGAGTTTCAAGATTTAGTTACAAATGGATAACTTGCTAATCCTAAGAATTTTGAGGTTGTCATGCACTCCACACGGGGGATGTCATCCCACAGATGGAGCCAACTTATAAAACAAAAAATGACATGGTCAAATTTTGGCCAACTAATACAAATATGTTAATTTTATTGGTCATGGGTTTCCTCTCTTCCTCTTTTCTTTCTTCTTCCGTCGCCTTTTTCTCCTTTTCCCCTTTTCCCCTTTTCCCTTTCTTTCTTCTCTTTTAACCTTTCTTTCTTTGGAATTAATTTATTTTTGGATTATGCAGAGCATGAGGCTCCATATTATCTTTTCATCTGCTACCTCATATTTTATTTTCTCCACATTTCACATTGCATTGCTACCTTCACAAGACACCCATTTATTTTCATCCTCTTCCCTCTGCAATGATTTACTCAACACCTTTGCAGACTCCATTCTCTCCACCCTCCACATCGATTTTTTATGCATCCAATTATCCTCTCCCTGCCAGATCCATTTCATCATAATTTAGATTGTGGAATGTGAATCCTCTAGCCTCATTTCCACAATTTGCCTTCCCTCGCTTTCGCATGAAAACCTATGCTTTGACCAAGGACAAGGGGTAAACAACTAGATAATGACACATAGTGGGTAGAGAAAAAATGAGGGCCAATGGTAGAACACCACATGGATTTAGGATGATATATAGATGGACTCTAAATTATATGGTGACATGACATAACACTAGGCCAGGGACTTGAGCAAGTATGTGCATGCATAGATTTCCTATTTATTGCACACTGTAATGAGTTTGTATTGGATATTATAAAGACTATATTTTTTTTCTTCTTGGGTGCATGTGGTGTACACCTTAAAGACCCGATTCTAATGGTTAGTGATGATTTAAATAGCATATCAATGACGTTTAAGTCTCATCTTGTAATTTTCCCCAACATAACTAGGGAACATTACTTGCGGAAAACCACATAAATTCAAAAATTTCTTTTGCTAATTAATTCATGAGCATACGAGCTACGAATTGAACAAATTTATAACTAAAATATGATACCCATAAATAATTTCACCTACAACATTATAAAAGAACATAATGCAACCATAACATCATCTACAACTTCCCATAAAAATAATTCTCATGCATAGTGTAAAACACAACGATAAAAAACATAAGAGAAATTCAGAAAAATATTATGCACTTATCTTTTAAAATGTTTGTGCAACCAACTTCTTGGGAAGGACGTTCCACCCAACCATAGACCTTCTGCTTCAAATCTCAACAAGTCACCCCCGAGCTGGGGATAGGAATCCACAAGAGAAGAGTGCCTCTAACGGTCCACTCACAGCTCTAAATCTCACAACCCACTAGTATTCTCCTACATCTATCCAAAATTTTCTCCAACTCTCTTTCTCTTGACCTTCCCAACCCAAGGAATGTACCCCTTCACTGCTATCAGTCCCTTAGGTGTCCCATTCATTTATCAGGGTCTCTCTGGAACAGGTAATGAAGAATCTCTCTATTGGAAACTCAAGGGAACTCACTGCCAAGAAAACTACTAGGAAAAACAATAACAAAACTTGTTGTTATAGTGAAACTCACTAAGGAGTTCACTCTTCAGGCCTAACAACATGGCTCTTCAATTTCCATCTCCAAAATGCTCCAATAACACTCCAACATGCTCTAGAATTCTCCGAGATTTAACAATCCAACTCCAATTCTCTTTTCCCTTTCCCTCTCCCTTGTTTCTCATGCAAAACTCAATGTGAAAAAACTACCTATTATCCCCAATACGAATTTCCTCTATTTTCCCAAGATGGTTGAATTCTCACTCTGCCCAATGTGGATTGTACTACAACCCCATGCTTCCAATAACTATGGATGCCACTTCTACACCGACCCCTGCTAAGTATTTAATGATTGGGCTCTCATACACTCAAACATAAAATATAATTTATCCCCAATGCTAATAAAATTCAGAAATATGGGTTGAATTAATACCCATAATTAATTTCCTCCTTGGGTTCCTCTTGGGCGCTCCTATACATTTTTAGACATTCCCTCTCTTGTGGATAAATCAACCCCCATCTCTATCCATATTCCCAGTAGCTGGTGTCACATTGTATTTATTTAAAACATAAATACAATTCACATATTACATAGCTTGGCCATAGCCATATTCATATCTACATTATGCATAGTTAAAATGAGGATTATAGTGGGGATGTTACACATCTTCCATGGATGATATCTCTAGTTACAGAATGAGATGTGTGATTTCTTGTTGGGAATCCCATGGTAACAATACCTAATGACATGGTTAAAATGGTGATTTCCATGTGGCACATGGACCCATTTTGAAAGAAAAGGAAGATATATATCTTTTTTGCATGGAAAATGCCATCATTTATTCTCTGAGAGTTGAGGCTTTCTTATTTATTCTAGAGAAGTTTGAAATAAAAGTTGTAATACATAGGATATCTGGTGTGAATGCTTATTATGAACATGGGAATGAGTAAATGAATATTGAAAGCATGGGCCATGATTCAAGGCTAATCTGAAAATTCATTTATTGTTGAAACCCACATGCAATGATAAACTTGAATTTTTCAACATGAGGATTGGGTTAGAAGTTCCTTGTTTGCTTATGTTTTTATTAAATGATCATCTATGACTTTATCATAGAAGATCAATTTTAATTGTCATAGTAGTCATGATATTTTTTTCTACTATGTCAAGATGATCAATCCATTGTTGCTATTTAATATGAGAATGAATATTATGAAAGGGTTGGGTATTAGAATATTACTCCCATGCTTAATGTTATATCTTATCGAAGGAGAAAACAATTTCATAATGGCAGATGTGACTTCACCTTCTTTGCCTTTGTAAATCAGATTTTTTTTTAGACGATGCAATAAGAAACTATCATTGATCTTATTATATTTGTCTTTGATGTGAATTGTTATTCTTTCCCTAGAAGTTTGATATGATTATATATAGAAGATGTGATTGGTTTTCTATCCCATCTTAATTGTGTAAGCTTATTGTTAATAGAATCTATTGTGACCAAGTTCTTTAGGTTATGCTTCGATTATTGACTAGATGGATAATAATGGTTTGGTGTTTTTATTGATGGTCTATGATTTTCTTGAAGATTCATTTGTTCACCTTAGACTGCATTGATTTAGTATCTTATGAAGAATCTAGTTGAAATACTTAGCATGATTCGTTCTTTAATCGTAATTGCAATGCCTAGCTTCTTCACCCTTTATCATTCATTCATTTGGTTATACTTTATCATTTTCCCCAACATATATGAACTAGGCTTGCAAATCCAACTATGATCTAACATTATATCTATTTTCTTTGGTTCTCTCATCGACCATATCCCCGCATGAATCTCATAAGATCCAAGTTGAAGAAGGTTAATTAGGGATGCCTCCCTTGAGTTGGAAAAGAACCGACCAAAAGTGAGAGGAGATACATTGTGATGATAGTGGGAAGCCTCCTAAGTTGCTCCAGTCTTGTGCTAATGGTATTACTAGAATTTTGTTTTAAGGTGCGGGTTTTAGGACTAGCAGGTCTTTAAGGACACATGGTGTATTTATGTTCGTAGGGTCCCTTGACATACATAAATCAACAACCCTTTATTTATTGGGTCATCACCACTTTTGAATGAGACAACCACTCCTCTTAGAGAATGGGAAGTAAGTAATATGTTCACCATCCCAAATAGCATGCTAGCTCCCCAAACTGATTGAACTAGTAATTGAATAACACTTGTCCCTTAGTCAAATGCATCATTTCCAAATCAAATACATTTTAGGTAGAGGTATGAGGTGTCCCTATGAATCCCCAATAGTTGACAATGAAGAAGGAGGAGCTTGAGGTTGGGGAATTTCCCAAAATGGTTGATATAAACAAAGGATAACGAAAAACAAAGTTGGATTGTATTGTATAAGTTGGTGAATTTTCTATTGTTGTTGTGTTGTTATGTTCATGCTTAGATTATGCCCTCGTTTCTTTTCTTATTATATATTATGGGCATGTTGTCTGAAAGTTAAAACCAATGATTTCAATTTAATTTTGTCTATTTCTACTCTTAAATCATATCCTTAAGAGATATAATTGGGATAGGAAATTGATGTCGTAATTGTATCATATCCCCTATTGTTTCCCTCGTTGATAGGGGTAAATTTATTTGTGAAATCAATAGGGATTATCCACAATGAAAGGTCCCAATTAGACCTTACATTATTTGGAATAGGGAATCCCTTCGATTTATGACTCACCAACCTTTAAATGGTTTTGAGTTATTTTACTAGTTGCGGCTCGATCCACCATTTAGGTTTTTGGGAATGCAAAAAATGAAATGCAACTAAACTAATATGAAACATGCATAATGATGCCTAGGTTAAAATAAAAAAATTGATGAGATAAACATAGAACCAAATATATAACTTCTTTATACCTTTAGTAAAAAGTTACTAAGAAAATAAAAGTATAAATTTAAATAACCAATTGCAACACAAAAAAGTATGGAAATGAACAATTGAATACAATATTATGCTTATGGCTATACTTGTTTTTTGAGAGAAACAAAATAAGACAAATTTCTCATACATGAGTAAATTTTACACTATAAAATAAAATTCTTACACCATTCCAAAACTTAGTAAACTAGCATAAATAGTTCTACAAATCATAAGTTTCAAAACTGAAGTTTGTCTCCAAATGGCTTGGCTAACAATGGCTTCTCATTAATTAATTTTCTAAATTTTATTACAAAATTGTTGAAGCAAAAATCCCCCATACCCATTGAATTCATCTTATTTATACAAAAGGAAGAAGGATGGAAAATCATGGATTTGACACACCTGGATGACTATTTGTTTCGCCTCCTTGTCTCTTGGTTATCGCTATCACTTCATTTTCCTTTCCCTTATGAGGATTTGACTCCATTTGACTATTCTAACTTTTTACTTTGATGTTAGCATTCCCTTTTGGGTTGTTTGAATCCTCTTCTATAAGATAAATTTCTACTTGTCTTGAGGAGGCTTGTTCCTTTTATCTTCTCAATTTTCTTACAAAGGCCACCCATGCCTCAAAATTCCAGCTAAGTGTTTCCCCATGAGAAAATGTATGCTAGTAGAGGGAGGCTGTGTATGATGTAATACTCTAACTTATCTTTTTCTCATGTTTCTCCATTTTAGGAAATATAGTCTTGATTATTGTTATGTGCATGGTAGGAGATTCAATAAATTTCTATATGGATGCTTCATTAATCTCGAGGAGAGCTCTGATATCCTTATTGTTGGAGCCAATATAACTTTTCAAATCTTTGGACACCTGTTCTTGTGGAGATAAATTATTCCTAGGTCCAAAAGAAGGGAAGTGACAATTGTTTTCCATTTTTTTTATGAGTTAGCATATCCTAGCACAACCATTAACCTCACAAGTAATCCCTTGGAGAGCATCATAATATTTCTTCTTCCACTATTTCAAATTGGACTCCATTTCTTGCACAATTTGTGTAGTGACAAAAAGAACTTCAAGAGGAATTTCTTCTAGTGCAACTTGCGAATCTTTCACTCGATCAAACTAAATATCATCTTGTTGGTACTCTAGTTCCCACACTTTCACATATTTCATGACTTCTGCTATGTCTTTCCCTTGTGCCTATAGATGTTGTGTGCTATTATATAATTCCCTTTGCACAATGTTCAATTCATTATGTACTCTAAAGGAATAGTCGATGAACTCAAGAGTTTGATAATTTCTAGATTTATAATACTTATCTCATTCTTCTTATCCAGTCATAACCTTTTTTTCTTTGATATTAGTCCTCTTCCTTTCAATTTCATCATTTTTATGGATCTTCTTCCTTGCTTCTTCTTTTCTTGCTACTATAGTTTCCCTTTTTCTAATTGGTATTATTTCCTTAGGATATTTGAGTATTTCAATTATCTGTACATTGAGGTTAACCTACGACCAATATTTCCTAAGGACCTATCTTCGTCTTTCTACTTCCCTTGGAGGCCGTGTAGAAATCCTACAAAAGAATAGAGCATATACGGTTAATTTTTCAAATTAAATTAACTTAAATTGGCATGTCCCTTTTAACCATTCGAATTAGATAATATTTCAAGGTTTTCAAGAGTATTAACCCTAATTTGAGATGCATGATGTAGTATCTAGATGTATTCCCCAACTTTTGAATGTGAATTCCTAATGCAGGTTTGAATTGGGAAATAAGACTTGCATGCAAGATGATTGATACTAAAAATTATGCCCTTAAATATTTGAACTGAAACATTCTTACATTCTTTCGTGGCCTTGGGAATTACTATGAGGAATAAAATACCATATCAATATATTTACTTATTGAACCATGATACATAATACGTGCAAACTTTAATTCATACTTTGGACATCATTCTTATTACTAAAGTTCGAATAAGGTGGTGGTTCAAGATATGGTGATGTTGAATTTAGCCAAGATAAGACATGATTTAAAGCATGTGAAAATGCACAACTAACTTGTATACACCAAAGATTCCAATTCAAACTTTAAAATATTTCACATAGGCAAAGAGTTTAAAAGTAGAGGGGGAATGATTTATGAATTAGGGCCAATTGGAAAAATTGAGACCCATTCTCACTATATTTTGACAAGGGAGGACTAATTTTTCCATCAGGTTTGATTGTAAAATCAGGACAAGGGTTCACATGGAGGAGTCCTGAATTTGAATTACCTTACTAATCATAACCTAAATTCAAAATATTTCAAGAGAACAACCTTATGTTTGGAGCAAAGTTTGAAGGTCACAATAAGGTTTCAAGAAGTGAACAAGAGTTTGTGGGAAAGGAGGTCAACTTCTAGGGCTAATTGACAAATTAGGACCTCGTTTCACTATCATTTGGTGAGGGAAACCTCAAATCTTTGGAAAACTGAATTGATCATTGAATTAGACTAAGGTTGAAGAGATTTAGTGGAGATAGGGCCCGATCCAAAGGTTTTGGACTGATAAAAGAAATATGGATTTTGAAGGTACAATACAAAGCTCGAAAATAATATAAACAAAACAAAAGAACCATCGAACAAAATCAAAAGTGTTGTTTGTAATTCTCAAAATAAACTGTGTAAGGAGTTTTTGAAATGTCCAATGTTTCAAGTGGACACTCCACCCATCATCAGGGATTGCTCAAGCAATAATATGAAAAGAGTGTTGGGGTAGGGGGGTATATAAATGTGAAGATAATATGACCGTTAGGGAAAAGGATAGACATAGTCGTTGTGAAAAAAGAGAGTTATTTTGTTATTATTAATAAGGTAAAAGTAAACAATAATAAAAGGTTTAATTTTAAAGCTAAGAGAATAGTTAATCAAAAATAAGTATTAAATAATAATATAGTTAATCAAGTATAATTATTAAATAATAATATTACTAATAGTTTACCTACCTTGGATTACTCTTTCCCTCAATGCTCTCACCCTCCAACGTTGCACCATCCTACCACTGACTCTTCTCTCCTCACCACTTCCTCTTCTTCTGACCTTAATTATCCTGACCTCCATGCTCAAAAGTCAGCCTCACAGCCTTACGATCCCGCTATCCTGCCTCTTCCTTTGCTTAATTAAAAATCCTCTTCTTGTGATCCCTCACCCTTTACCTACTTGTCCCTCGATCCGTCTCTTCCTTGTAATAATGACTTGCTTCCTTTATCCATATTTAACGCCTCTACCTTCATTGTCTCCCCGAATAAACTCAACTTGGGTTGCGCCTCCCCTCCCTTATCTTGACCACCTATCTTCCTCTCGGTGCCCTGCCATGATCATAAACTTATCCTCTTTTTTTTGGATCCACCCTCACTTCACCTTTTAGATAAAGGATTTATTTTTTCCCTTGATCCTCAATGTATTCCCATCGAAGATATTATTATCTCAATCGAATCTGTAACCCAAAATCTTCCCCCTCACGAAGCGAAATAAATTAGGCAAGATTGTGGTAGAATTATCCGGTGTGCCAAACCTCCTAAACACAATCTAACAAAAAAGAATATAAATATATTCAACATCTTAATAATAATCGTGACATCATTATATTAAAAGACAATAAAGGTTATGCCACCGTCATCATGAATAACTCAAAATATGAATCCAAACTTTTAAACCTCCTCTCCTCTTCTTCTTTCAAACCTCTCGCCAAAATCCCTTTGAATACCATCACTAAACTGGTCACTAAAACCATTAAATATTCCTCTCTAGACCCAAACATCCAAAATAAACTAACTCCCCATAACCCAAACCCTCCCCGGATATATGGACAACCAAAAATACACAAAAAAAACATTCCCCTTAGACCCATAGTTAGTGCTATTGGTTCCCCCACCCATATTATTTCCCTCTTTTTGGCTATCAAAATTAAACCATTTACTGGAAAAACTTCCCCCTTCATTAAAGACTCCTCTGACTTTATCCAAAAAAAAATTGATCTTCAACTTGATGACCAAGAGTTATTGGTCAACTTTGATGTCGTCTCTCTATTTACCAAAATTATTTTCCCTGAAGCATTAGAAATCATCTCCAAAATGGTGGACAATGAAACCCTAAACCTAATTGAAATATGCCTTACCTCCACCTTCTTTATATTTAAATGTACTTGCTATGAATATACTGAAGGAATAACCATGGGGTCTTCTCTATCCCCTGTGGTGGCTAATATTTTCATGAATCACTTTAAGACCTCAACCCTCAACAACTTTCATCTCAAACCTAAATGTTGGTTCATAATCATTGATGATACTTTCATTATCTGGCCTCATGGTCTCTCCTCACTGATATCCTTCCTCAACCATTTAAATAACATCCCCCCCCATATCCAATTCACTATGGAAATGGAGAAGGACAAATCTCTCCCCTTTCTCGATGTTCTCTTCTCTTTCCTCCCTAATGGTTCCCTTACCCACCAAGTTTAAAGAAAAAAGACTCATACTAACTGATACCTTCATGCCCAATCCCATCACCATCCTTCTCAAAATTCCTTTATCCTCAAAACTCTTGTCACTCGAGCCATTCAAATATCTGACCCCCAATTTCTTGAGAAAGAAAAATCCCACCTAACCAAGGCCCTTTTGTCTAATGGCTACACCTCCTCTCAAATTAACAAATCTTTTCTCTCAACCCACAACTCTAAGTTGATATTTTCTTCCTCCTCTCCCCCCCCCCCAACTCTCCTTTCTCTCCACTACATCCAAGGAACTACTGATCACATATCCAAAATTCTTGCCAAAAAGAATATCAAAATCATCTTCAAGCCTTTCAAATCTCTCAAACAATCCTTGATATCTACAAAGGATTAATCTAACCCAATGTTTGTCTCAGGAGTTTACCAAATTCCTTTCTCTTGTGGCAAATAATACATTGGCCAAACTGAAAGATCCTTCAAAGCCCATCTCAAAGAAAACATAGTTGACACAACCCACACTCGCATCTCTAAATCAACTATTGTTGAACACTCTTTCAATTGTACACATCTATTTTTTTTTGACAAAACCAAAATCTTGACCTCAACACACCATTACTCTTCTTGTGTCATATGAAAAGCTCTTGAAATCGAAAAACATCCTAAAATTTTTAACCGTGAGTATGGGTATAAACATAGCCATTCATGGAAACCTGTCATTCATGAAATCAAACAATCAAACTAAAATTTATTATGGCTTCCCCATGCCACCCTTTCCTCATCCATTCCCACGCAACCCCCTTCCTTTGTTATAAATTATTGTCATTCCAATCTCCAATCAATAATTTTTATCATCCTAGTTCTATAATTATCAACTTTATCATCCTAAAGCCATGATTTTCAATTATTCTTATTCCTAACTTCTAATTAATTCTAATTATTATGTAATTAGTATTAAATATATAATTTAATTAGTATTAATTATATAATATTACAACTCAAGTGATAATAGATTTGATGATGGATGAAAAAGTTGCAATCATGAAAGGAAGTGTGGTAATCCAGATAGTGCATGCCACAATAGCTCCATTAGTACCTCTGGTGCATGGGAAGATATTCAATAGCTCAAGTTCATGCATCCTCTCCTCTCAATGTTCTATTAAGGATGGGATAATGCCAATGCTTGTTATTTTCAAGAAGACAAAATTCGAAGCCCTATCAATTGGCCAAAATTTCCAAGACACGCCCTATATATGGAATGTTACTAAATTCCCCTAGGGGAGTGTAAAATCAGGTACTTGGTGGTTAAGCAGAGAACCACATCCTCCACTTCAGTTTTCTTAGTGTTTGGAGGAAAGTTCAGAGAGGCGTGAATTAATTGAAGTACAGGGTACAATTACGAAGATTGCAACAATAATTCTGTATATTGGGTTAGTTTCTTAGAATTCAATATGTCTCTGGATAGTTCATAAATCTCTATGGTGGCTTGTGGTAGTGGTATTCCAGTGGCTTGGCGAAGGGACTCCTATCCCTCTCATATCTATTGACACCCTGCAAATCAATTTGGTCATTTTTCTGGTTAGTTTTATTGGTCTCCTTTTCATTTTGGTTACGCTCTTGTTAGAATCATTGTTGATGTCCAATACTTATGTTTATAAAATCAAAGTGTGCTTTGGAATTCATCTCCTCTCTCTCGCTTCCTTGAATCAAATACGAGCTTTGGTAAGTTTGGTTGGTTGTTATCTGGAGGTAACTCCGTCAATTATATAATTTGATCCCTGCTCTTCATTTCTCACCATGGCACACAAGAAAGCACCTCATAAATCTCAAGAGCTCAAAGAGGAGGAGCTAGTGGAGGAAAACTTAACCTTCTCCCACCGACTTTCTCTCAAAGTGGATTCTCATAGTTCGAATCTTTCCTTTTCCATGGAAACTTTGGCACAACATAGAACGATCATTGGACAACTCCAGGATGAAGTGGAATTTCTTCATAGATAGGGATAGTCGATGTAAACAAAATTGGAAGCAAGGGAGTCATCCTCAGAGCCCTTCGTCCATAATCAGAATGGAGTGGAACACAACAAAATTGAGAATAGTGCAAAAATGATGTTTCCATATTTGAATGTGGCTCTGGTGCCACCAGTAGATAAAGAATTCATCAAAACATAAAATTATTCTATCCTTTCAGTATTTTGCAAAGATATGTATTATGTAGGGTAAATATTTTTGAATTCTAAAGATTTTGGACTCAGTAAAGCAGGATAAGTTTTTGATCTGAAAATGAAAAAGGTTTGTGTGCACAAATTTGCAAGTGAAATAGTTATGTGATTTAGGAAAATGGATCAAGTTGCAAACACATAAACTTAATGAGTTTTTTTTACTTAACATGATCAACATAAGTAGACATAGACAACCATAAAAAACAAACACATAACACAACAAAACACTAGTACATTTGGGTCAAATTTCGACGACGCGTTCGGTGCAATTGCCACTTTATATTGTCGGGAGAACGACAAACAACATACCCCCCAAACGTCGTTTCACATGACATTGCTTTTCCAATGCCATATATATCGTCTCTCTTGCGACGTTTCATGCGGACACGTGTCACGTGTCATCTCGGATTTGACTGTCCAAACCCCATATAGCCGTCGCTATAGTGACACTAGAGACATCAGAATTTCGATGTCCCATTTCGTCGGTCTCCACTACGTGGACGCCATGGGAGCGACATTATGGATGTCGTAATACCGACGTGTGGTAACGTCGCAAAACCGACATTAAGATATATATCAACAATGTGTATTCCATGGGGAGCGACTTCATGGACGTCGTAATACCGACGTATGGTTTGCCATAGGAGCGACATTATCGATGTCGTAATACCGACGTTAAGCTATATATCATCGACGTATATGCCATGAGAGCGAAGTTATGGACGTCGTTGTTCCAACGTATTGTAAC
>JASDQU010739167.1:311089-343250 GCA_032191745.1 Picea mariana
TCGCATCTCTAAATCAACTATTGTTGAACACTCTTTCAATTGTACACATCTATTTTTTTTTGACAAAACCAAAATCTTGACCTCAACACACCATTACTCTTCTTGTGTCATATGAAAAGCTCTTGAAATCGAAAAACATCCTAAAATTTTTAACCGTGAGTATGGGTATAAACATAGCCATTCATGGAAACCTGTCATTCATGAAATCAAACAATCAAACTAAAATTTATTATGGCTTCCCCATGCCACCCTTTCCTCATCCATTCCCACGCAACCCCCTTCCTTTGTTATAAATTATTGTCATTCCAATCTCCAATCAATAATTTTTATCATCCTAGTTCTATAATTATCAACTTTATCATCCTAAAGCCATGATTTTCAATTATTCTTATTCCTAACTTCTAATTAATTCTAATTATTATGTAATTAGTATTAAATATATAATTTAATTAGTATTAATTATATAATATTACAACTCAAGTGATAATAGATTTGATGATGGATGAAAAAGTTGCAATCATGAAAGGAAGTGTGGTAATCCAGATAGTGCATGCCACAATAGCTCCATTAGTACCTCTGGTGCATGGGAAGATATTCAATAGCTCAAGTTCATGCATCCTCTCCTCTCAATGTTCTATTAAGGATGGGATAATGCCAATGCTTGTTATTTTCAAGAAGACAAAATTCGAAGCCCTATCAATTGGCCAAAATTTCCAAGACACGCCCTATATATGGAATGTTACTAAATTCCCCTAGGGGAGTGTAAAATCAGGTACTTGGTGGTTAAGCAGAGAACCACATCCTCCACTTCAGTTTTCTTAGTGTTTGGAGGAAAGTTCAGAGAGGCGTGAATTAATTGAAGTACAGGGTACAATTACGAAGATTGCAACAATAATTCTGTATATTGGGTTAGTTTCTTAGAATTCAATATGTCTCTGGATAGTTCATAAATCTCTATGGTGGCTTGTGGTAGTGGTATTCCAGTGGCTTGGCGAAGGGACTCCTATCCCTCTCATATCTATTGACACCCTGCAAATCAATTTGGTCATTTTTCTGGTTAGTTTTATTGGTCTCCTTTTCATTTTGGTTACGCTCTTGTTAGAATCATTGTTGATGTCCAATACTTATGTTTATAAAATCAAAGTGTGCTTTGGAATTCATCTCCTCTCTCTCGCTTCCTTGAATCAAATACGAGCTTTGGTAAGTTTGGTTGGTTGTTATCTGGAGGTAACTCCGTCAATTATATAATTTGATCCCTGCTCTTCATTTCTCACCATGGCACACAAGAAAGCACCTCATAAATCTCAAGAGCTCAAAGAGGAGGAGCTAGTGGAGGAAAACTTAACCTTCTCCCACCGACTTTCTCTCAAAGTGGATTCTCATAGTTCGAATCTTTCCTTTTCCATGGAAACTTTGGCACAACATAGAACGATCATTGGACAACTCCAGGATGAAGTGGAATTTCTTCATAGATAGGGATAGTCGATGTAAACAAAATTGGAAGCAAGGGAGTCATCCTCAGAGCCCTTCGTCCATAATCAGAATGGAGTGGAACACAACAAAATTGAGAATAGTGCAAAAATGATGTTTCCATATTTGAATGTGGCTCTGGTGCCACCAGTAGATAAAGAATTCATCAAAACATAAAATTATTCTATCCTTTCAGTATTTTGCAAAGATATGTATTATGTAGGGTAAATATTTTTGAATTCTAAAGATTTTGGACTCAGTAAAGCAGGATAAGTTTTTGATCTGAAAATGAAAAAGGTTTGTGTGCACAAATTTGCAAGTGAAATAGTTATGTGATTTAGGAAAATGGATCAAGTTGCAAACACATAAACTTAATGAGTTTTTTTTACTTAACATGATCAACATAAGTAGACATAGACAACCATAAAAAACAAACACATAACACAACAAAACACTAGTACATTTGGGTCAAATTTCGACGACGCGTTCGGTGCAATTGCCACTTTATATTGTCGGGAGAACGACAAACAACATACCCCCCAAACGTCGTTTCACATGACATTGCTTTTCCAATGCCATATATATCGTCTCTCTTGCGACGTTTCATGCGGACACGTGTCACGTGTCATCTCGGATTTGACTGTCCAAACCCCATATAGCCGTCGCTATAGTGACACTAGAGACATCAGAATTTCGATGTCCCATTTCGTCGGTCTCCACTACGTGGACGCCATGGGAGCGACATTATGGATGTCGTAATACCGACGTGTGGTAACGTCGCAAAACCGACATTAAGATATATATCAACAATGTGTATTCCATGGGGAGCGACTTCATGGACGTCGTAATACCGACGTATGGTTTGCCATAGGAGCGACATTATCGATGTCGTAATACCGACGTTAAGCTATATATCATCGACGTATATGCCATGAGAGCGAAGTTATGGACGTCGTTGTTCCAACGTATTGTAACRTTGCTCAACCGACGTTAAGCTATATATCACCGACGTATATGCCATGGGAGCGATGTTACAATACATCGGAATAGCGATGACCTGTAGGTATTTAAAAGAAAATGTTTGAAATCAAAATTTTCAATGAAAATTGAAAAWTTATTTACTTTTTCAGTATTCATTGTTGGTTTACTCCAATCAAATTATTTCATTATTTATTTTCACATATCACTCCTAATTAATAACAATTCAATGATTGTGTCATAATTGAATGAAAGATGATACAAAGTTCAATTGATTCAAAATAGACCCATTGGTTCAGGGAGGTGGGTCCTTAATTAATAATCATTTAAGACTATGTGGTTTCCACAATAAAAATGATTGATATGTTGAGGTATATTATATAAGGCTATCAAATATTTAAACATATCGCTCACGACTATTTCCACAATATCTTAAAGAAATATACTATTGCATATATCTACATGGAAATTGTAGAACCAATTTAGTGGGGTAGGATTTAATAGTTGGAGTGTGCTATTCCTCAAATTGGATTGGAACCTCATGCATTTGATATTTTTTCACTCATTCTCCTTCCCAACCTATATAGCATAGAATAATTGTATAAACAATCATGAAAAATTAGTGCATGTATAAAAAAATATAAAAGTTTGAGAATACAATAAATATTAAAAAAGATAATGAATGTGTATATAGATAATTACCATGGGACGATATTCATTTGATCCCCCATCCATGTGCCCATATTTGCTACAATTATTTTTAGTTTTTGCTATTAAAACTCTTTTAGGACGTCTAGTACAACAATTTTTGCAAGGGAAATAACATTTACCGTCACCCTTTTCACTCTCTTTCATTTTTTTCCCCACATCTAATGTTTTCTGACATTCTTCCCCACATACATATACTGAAAAAAATACTTGTTTTTTGTTCTCCAAGAAGATTGACTTATACCCTTTTTGAACTGTCGTTATTATAGCAAACTTGTCGCAACATTTGTAAAATTCAACATATTTATAGATTTTATAACGTCACAATTCCGACGATAGTTGACCAAGTCAAAGTTGACTTGGTGAAATATTAGGTGACAGTTGGGATGGGGAAAACCTAGTCTCCATAATGTCGCAAGTGCGAAAAATATTTCACCAAAGTCGCAAGAAAGACGAAAATGCAACATCGTCCCAAGAGCGAAGTCCTCCTAACTTCATCGCAAGAGCAACATGTTTTTGTACTACGTCACAAGAGCGACGTTATCGGGAAATATGGAGAAAAAAAATTAAAATTTCCTCTATTTTTCGAAAGTATGGCCAATTTTGTCCATAACGTCTCAAATAGAACGTCAAAATTTTTCCAATATGTACTAGTGAAATGATAAAGGATTTCACCCCTCTCTTGGGATACATCTCCTGGTCCGGATTCCCATGGATAATTTTCATTAATGCTCAAAGTGTCAAAATTAGTGTTTTACAATGCTCATAATACAAAATAGACGGCTTCAATGGCTTCAGAATGTCCAAAAACCCCTAGTTGGGATCTTCTTACACCTGGTTTGGCCAAAACCTTAGAAGAAATTACTTCCTGGAAGTTTCTCCCAATTACTTGTTGTACCTGCTCGCCAAAACACACTCTATCAAAAACTAAACTTGGCCTCTGTTTGTTTTTTGTGCCAAAAACCTAGTACGCGTGCTATTCCAGATCGTGGGCGCAATTGTCACATGTTTAGAGGGATAGGCACCTTAATGGGTGGAGGGCATGATCACGTGGCCCCCCATGTGTCCAGGCACCGAACTACATTTCCACACCTAGCTGGTTATCAGTTGGAACCTCTGCTCCAAAGGTCGTATGGAAAGTGTATGGTGACCAAGGGCTAGGGCTAAGCCCCAACCCTTTCTCCACCCAACCAAAAGTTTAATGCAACTTAAATACAAGTTTGAATGTATAAGGTTAAGTAACAAAGTTAGGTGGGCTGGTGGCCCAGCTTATGTAGAGACTCTACCCTTGCTATAGGTCTCGGGTTCGACCCCCGTAGACTCCAAACAAACTTTTACACCAATAACTAACGACGGGGTGCCACGTGGCAGCCCCTGGCTGGGCCACATGGCACCTTTCCATTCGCCACAAACATTCCACCTGTCAAAAAAGGATTGGTCCACCACACCCTGCCAACTCATCTTGCCACATCATCACCTTGACATGTCACTTGTATGGTCCCCTTGCCATGTCAGCAGTACGATTTGCACAATCAATCTGTACGGACTGTGTACAATCAACATTTTGCTTGTTTGGAAAAGTGGAAAGAATGCGATATCTAAACCATATAGACTCTGTTTGATCATGTTCAAGTTGCGTTGGGATTGTGAGGATGAGATCTACGCAATGAATCCATTTTTGAGCAATTTCGAGCACTTTGATTTTTGAGCATATTTTGATCCCCTGGATCACTCCTCCCCATTGGGAAGATTTTGGACCTCCAAAAGACTACTTTCAGTCAATCTGAAGATGAGGGTATAGTTCCCTAACCTTTCCAACCTCAATCCATCTATATTTGCTTGGATTTGTTCCTTTAAGAGAAACACAAAGGTATTCCACATTCCCTCGTTTTGAAGTTCTCATCTTCCTGTCAAGGATTGTATCCTCATGCAATTCTGAAAGATATTCCGGTGAGAAGTCATCTATGGAAGGAATATGAACATGCTCTCCTTGATCATCAATCAAATGAGGCTCATACAATCCCAAATTCTCAACATTAACAACTGCATACATTTGCATATAAGGAGGCAAATCCAAATGGAAGGCATTGTTACCAATCTTTTCAAGAATATTGAAAGGTCCATATCTAATTGGTTCAGTTTTTTACCTTATCATTTAAGCCTCTCTTTGCTAATGTAAATCCAAACTTCATCTCCAACTTGTAAACTATGATCACACGATGCTTGTCATGTCTTGTCTTGTACTTGGCTTAGCTCTTTTCCAACTGTTCTTGTACCATTTGATGCACCAACTGAATTTGTTCAATGAAATTCTTTTCTCTATCAATCTCATAATGACCATCAATAGCAATATCCTTCCCAAATATAAAATCTAAACGAGATTTTGGAAAATAATCAAAACATGCCTCAAATGGAGATGTTTGAGTCGAAGAGTGATTAGCTCAGTTATAAGCTTGTTGAATGTAGTGTAGGTTCTCATCCCAAATCTTAGGATGTTTTCTGCAATAACCTCGAATAAGATGTACTACGGTTCTATTCACCACTTCTGTTTGACCATCAATTTGTGGATGAAATGATGTGCTCTTTTTCAGTTTGGTGTCCATGAGTGCCCATAAGATTGACCACAAATTCCCAATAAATCAAGAATCTCGATCATAAATAATGGATTTGGGAAACCCAAAATGTACCCAAACATGTTGAAAGAACATTTGTGCCATTTTTTTAGCTATAACATGCTTCTTACAAGGCATCAAAATACACATTTTTATGAAACGATCAACCACAACATGAAGATAATCATGATTCTTTTTTGACATAGGTAGACCTCCTACAAAGTCCATGGAAATGCTTTCCCAAGGATGAGAAGGAACCATAAGTGGAGTATATAAACCCAACTTTCTATTTCTAGGATTAATTTTAGCACATAAAGAACATCCTCTTACATATCTTGAAACACTTTCATTCATTTTAGGCCAATAGCAATACCTTTGCAAATTAGCCATTGTCTTGCCTACACCAAAGTGGCTAGCAATAAGAGAAGAATGTCCTTCCCTTATGATGTTGACTCTTTCACCCTGTGGAATACATAGCTTGCCAAGATGATACAAAAGCTTATCATGCACATGTTAATCCAATTCCTCAACTTGGTTAGAATGACACAAAGTTTCATAAACCTCTTTAAAATCAACATCTAAATCATATTGTTCAACATAGCTCTCATGCATGGTAGAATTATGCTTAAGAATAACTGAAGCACTAACAATAGGCCTAGAATTCGTATCAACAACTTTGTTACAAATTCATTTCTTATACCTGATAACCAAGTGGAATTGTTGTAGAAAACCCATCCATCTGAAGTGCCTTGTTTGTTGTAACTTTGTTTGTGATTGTAAGTATTGCAATGGTTGATGATCTGTGTGAATGATAGTTTCTTTTCCCAACAAAAAATGTTTCCACTTTTTCACACTTTGCACCAATGCATACAACTCCTTATCATATGTAAGATAATTAATCACAACACCATTAAAAGTTTTAAAATGAAAACAAATGGGCTTACCATGTTGCAACAAGACTGCTCCCATTTCATAATTACTTGCATCTATTTGTATCTCAAATGGCTATCTCAAATTAGGAAGTGCAAGAACTGGAGCTGAACTAATCTTCTCCTTCAATGCATCAAAATATTTTTGTTGTTTTCCTCCCCATTGGAAAACTTGTTTGATTCTTGTCACTGCATGTAATGGAGCTGCAATTGAAGAGAAGTTAGCAATAAACTTTCTCCAATATTGGGCTGCTCCCAAAAAACTTCTTACCTTTGTCACATTGTTGGGCTTGGGCCAATCTAAAATGACTTTGACCTTGGAAGTATCTATTTTAAGTTCTCCTCCTCTAACAATATGTCCCAATTAAATAAGTGAGGTCTTTCCAAACTCACATTTAGACATTTTCAAAAACATTTTTTTCTTTCTTCAATGCATCTAAAACTTTCTTTACATGCATAACATGCTCTTCACGATATTTGCTAAATATCAAAATGTCATCCAAGTAGACAATCACACAATCATCAAGAAAATGCCTTAAAACATCATTCATGACTCTCATGAATGTAGCAGGAGCATTACAAAGTCCAAATGGAATAACCATCCATTCAAACAAACCTTGTTTTGTTTTGAAAGTTGTCTTCCATGTGTCTCCTTCAACAATCCTAATCTGATGATATCCACTTCTCAAATCCAACTTAGTAAAATAATTAGCATATTTCAATTGATCAAGCAAATAATCAATTCTAGGAAGAGGATAACGATTCTTTATCGCAATCTTGTTTAATGCTCTAATATATACACACATGCGCCATGTACCATCTTTCTTTGGTACTAAAACAATTGGTGACCCACATGGCAATGTGCTTGGAATGATACCCCCTTTTTCAAGAAAATCTTGATTTTTTTTTTCTAATTTCAACATTCTCCATGACTGACATCGTGTACATACCAATGTTTGGAAGAGGGCAATATTGTTGCAATTGAATCTCATGTTGGAGACCCATTTTTGGAGGAAATCCTTTTGGTTCCTGAAACATCTCATCGTATTGGTTAACAACCTCATATAAATCAAATTTTAACTTTGCATCACAACCTTGGAAAGATTCTTCTTCAACATTGTCTTTGGGTTTGATCATCAAGAGTACAAATTTATTACTAGCATTGACTAATCTCTTCATTTGTCCAATATTTACAAGCGACAAATTCAACTTCTTTGTATGTGCTCTAACAATGTACTCAATTCCATTTTTAAACAAATGATACTTGTTCTCATGATGATGAAATATGACTCTCCTATCATATAAATATGGGCTTCCCAACACAATACCACAAATATCCAATGGAATAACATCAAGCTCTACCTCATCTATAAAGTTTGTA
Source organism: Picea mariana (assembly GCA_032191745.1). Classification (NCBI taxonomy): domain Eukaryota; kingdom Viridiplantae; phylum Streptophyta; class Pinopsida; order Pinales; family Pinaceae; genus Picea; species Picea mariana. The sequence continues at coordinate 319,168 of JASDQU010739167.1, forward strand.
GTCATGACAAATCTAAGTTTACATCTTCTTGTCACATGCAATTTGGAATTGTCACATATCCATCCTAGAGGATATGGTTTAGGATGAGGAGTAGTTTCCAAATGCAATTTTTTAACAGTGTCTTCAGATATGAGGTTTGCTTGAGATCCAATATCAAATAGAGTATCTATCTTTGTATGATTTGAAATTACCCTTATGTGGAAAAGCTCTATTCTTTCTTTTTCATGTTGAGTTTCATTGAGGCTACTACTTGAATAAATAGTACTTGCAATATAATCCTTACCTTGAAAACACATGGCTGTAATTTTTGTTTCATCTCCCGAATCATAACCTAAATCATGTTGTGTAGTTGCAATAGTCTTTGGTTTCCCTTTGTTGTTGAAATTTTTGGGTCTCTTTTCAGGATGAAATTTCCAACAATGGTCTCCATCATGGCCATCTTTTGAACAATTTTTACATGTGAGTTTTTCTCCCTCTTTCTTGACTGAAGCATTCTTTCTTCCATTTCCCTTGAATTTCCTCTTTCCCTTGTCTCCATTAACAAATGGCTTCTTGCTTCCCCCTCGAGGTTCATTCCTCCCTCTTTCTTCCAAATGAGTTGCCTGTACACAAACTTCATCTAGATTTGTAGGGTTAAACATAAGTATTGTGTGTCTCAAGTAGCTATGCAATCCTCCAATGTATTTGAGTAAAGTTTCTTGAGAAGATAAATCTATACCCAAAATCAAAGCTCTTGAGTGTAGCTTTGCACAATTTTCCCTTTATCTTGTCTAAAATTTTGCCAATAAATAATATCTTTCTACATGTATGCTAATGGATAAAATTGCCTTTTAAGTGCAACAATAAAATCATTCCAAGAGGATAACACTTTACCCTGTTTATTCATGTTCTCTTGAGTTTTGGCTTCCCACCAAATGAGTGTTGTGATTTCCAATCTAAGAGAAGCAAGATGAATCTTAGTTTCATCATCTTTGATTCTTTGTATCCTACAATACACTTCAATTTGACGAATCTAGTTATCCAATTTCTTAGCATTTACCTCTCCATTGTACATAGGCTATTCAAGCTTAATATCAAGCTTAAGCAAAGGAGTTTGTGGAGGAATTTCACCATGTTCTTTTGTAGAATTTGGAGGTGGCTGTGAAATGGTAGAATAAGTGGAAGATGGAGGTGAAGGAGGTGTAGTATCGCCATTCCCTGCATTTCCTTTTGGATTTTTATCACCACTATCTTCATTATCTCTTGGAGGATTTGAGATTTCACCTTGCAACCTTGCATTTCTTTCTTCAAATAAAACTTTCACCATTTCTGTCATATCATAAAAATATTTTTTGAAAGTTTCATCTTCTGAAGTAAGAGTTTCATGACTCTCCTCATGAGCCATACTTGGTGAATACCTCCTTGAAGCTTTAGGTGAATGTGTAGTTATCCTTCTTGAAATTTGAGAAATTGGCTCTACAAGTTGACCTTCTCCTCTTGTGAGATTCAACCTTGTAAGAATTAGAAAACAAACACTTGCAAACAATCAAACCTTTAAAAACCTTTGCTTTGATACCAACCTGATCTGAAAATGAAAAAGGATTGTGTGCACAAATTTGCAAGTGAAATAGTTATGTGATTTAGGCAATTGGATCAAGTTGCAAGCACATAAACTTAATGAGGTTTTTTAACTTAACATGAGCAACATAAACAAACATAAACAATCATAAAAAACAAGAACATAACACAACAAAATGATAAAGGAGTTCACCCCTCTCTTGGACTACATCTCCTGGTCCAGCTTCCCATGGATCATTTTCATTAATGCTCAAAGTGTCAAAATCAGTGTTTTACAATGCTCAGAATACAAAATAGATGGCTTCAATGGCTCCGGAATGTCCAAAAACCCATGGTTGGGCTCTTCCTGCACCTAGTTTGGCCAAAAACTGAGAAGAAATCACTTCCTGGAAGCTTCTCCTAATTACTTGTTGTACCTGCTTGCCAAAACACACTCTTTCAAAAACTAAACTTGGCCTCTGTGTGTTTTTCGTGCCAAAAACCCAGTACGCACATCATTCTGGATCGTGGGCACAATTGTGGCATGGTTATAGGGATATGTGCCTTAATGGGCGGAGGGCGTGGTTGCATGCCCCCCCATGTGGCCGGGCGTCGGCCTACATTTCCGCACCCAGTTGGCTATCCATTGGAACCTCCGTGCCAAAGGTCATATGGAAAGTGTATGGTGACCAAGGGTTGGGGCTAAGCCCCGACCCTTTCTCTGCCCGACCAAAAGTTTAATGTAACTTAAATACAAGTTTTAATGTATAAGGTTAAGTAACAAAGTTAGGCGAGCTGGTGGCCGGACCTATGCAAAGACTCTACCCTTGCTATAGGTCCCGGGTTTGACCCCTGCAGATTCCAAACAAAATTTTACACTAATAACCAACGATGGGGTGCCACATGGCGATACCCGGTTGGGCCACGTGGCTCCTTTCCATTCACCACAAACATGCTACGTGTTAGACCAAGATTGGTCCACCACACCATCCCAACTCATCTTGCCAAATCATCACCTTGACACATCACTTGTACGGTCCCCTTGCCACATCAGTAGTACGATTTGCACAGTCAGCCTGTACGGACTGTGTACGATCAACATTTTGCATGTTTGGAAAAGTGGACAGAATGCGATATCTCAGCCATACAGACTCCATTTGATCCCATTCAAGTTGCATTGGGATCACGAGGACGAGATCTACACAATGAATCTGTTTTCGAGAAATTTCGAGCACTTTCATTTTGAGCATATTTTGATCCCCTGTATCAGCTTTATATGACTAACATCTTTATTATTGTAATCAACAGTTATATGTCGCTGGATTTTCTCTTCTACCAACACTTTCCTATGTACTTAGCGACCTCGGTCGTGCCTTTTTATTAATAATTTTTTCTCCAATTTGTGATAATGTTTTATTATATAATATTGTATAATAATTATTATTAACTAGCCATTCTTTTAAATTGATTATTCAACTTTTCATATATTCACATGTTCCTTTTTAACCTATTTTCTACCTTCCTAAATCCTTAAATTTTTAATTATTTTTAATTGTTTTTTGTCCTCAATACCTAACCTCTAACCATTTCCAATAATTAATTACTCTTAATTATATTATTATTTAACAATTATTGTTGATCAACTATCATATTAGTTTAAAATTTGACCTTTTATACATTAATTAATAATAAAAAAATAACTCTCTTTTTCAATTATATTTCAATTCCTAGCCTCTAACTAATTTCAACTACTTAATTATTATTAACTATATTATTATTTAATAATTATTACTAACTATTATTAACTATATTGTTATTTAATAATTATATTTGATTAACTATATTATTATTTAATACTTATTATTGATTAATTATTCTCTTAGTTTTAAAATTAACCTTTTATTATTATTTATTTTTACCTTATTAATAATAAGAAAAGAACTCTCTTTTTTCACAACTACTAATTTATAATGCTATGTCTATCCTTTGCCCTAAGGGTCATATTATATTCACCTTTATATACCCCCCTACCCCAACATTCTTTTCATAATTATTGCTTCAACAATCTCAAATGATAGGTAGAGTGTCCACTCGAAACATTGGACGTTTCAAAAACTCACACAATTTATTTCTAAAATTACAAACAACATTATGAGGAATTGTGAAAATCTGCATACTTTAAAATCAAAAGTCCATATGTTTGAATGGTGACAAGATTATTCAATTTGGAAATTGGGGCCAATCTCCAAATCGGGGTAGCACTTGGCAAAAAAAGGTGAAGATAGAGCTTGATTTAGAAATTGGGGAATAAAAGTTTGGGGATAAGAAGACCATTTGAACAAATAAAATAAAGGTCCCAATGTTGAAGTTGGGTATAAATTTGAAATTGGGTAAGAGTAATGAAGAATGCAAACAAAAAAGAAAGGGGGCATGATTTGAGAATCAAATGCATCACGAGGATTGAAAGGTTGGATTTAAAATAAGAAAAAACGAGAAAGAAAAGAGAAATGAAAGAGTTCGAACAAAATAAACTTCATTTAAAGAAAAAAGAAGATTGAACTAAAGTAAAAAAGGAAAATATGAGGAAAAAGGATCGATTTGGGAAATCAATGCAAAATTTAAAAAGTAAGTTGTTGCCATAAGGATTGGAAGAAACTAAGTTGTAAGGTAATGGGGTGATAAGATCAAAAAATTCCAAAAGAAGAAAATGAGAAGGGTGGGGGCCAAGTTTTCCTCAAAATTTAGTGGGGTTGTCGAGGACAACATTCCTTTAACAAAAGGTGATTCATAGTTGATTATTCAAACCATATTGTATTAGGAATTTTTTTAATGAAATTTATCTATTGTTTTATTTACTTGAAAATATGTGATTTGTTGGTTGTTGATGACGATGCCATTTATTTGCCTCCATTATTGTTTTATATGTTCATATGTGGTACTTTATTTGCATGATTCATAGAAAAGGTTGTCTCCCTATCATATTTCTTTCTTTTCACTTTGGACCCTTGATCATGAGTAGTATGACTCCATAGATCAATGATTTATGCAAGAGAAATTTAAGGAAAACCATTCAAATGTCTCCTTTTGTGTTATTTATCTCTTTTACTTTCAACATTCTATTATGTGAGCTCCATCGCCAAACTTAGGGTATGTAAGTTTCAAGATAAGTTAGACTAGATCTGAGGGACAACCCCCTAGGGTTGCAAGAGAACCAAATTTAAAGCAAGAGATGCATTGTTGAGGTGAAAATGGGCACTACCTGTACGAATGACAATGAGGTCATAGTGGGCATTTATTCTATTGAAGGAGTCAATTTGGGTGACAACATGACTTTTAATAGAATATGCCAAACATATGTTATAGGACAATAAGGAGGACCTTAAATAGAAGAAGTCCAACGTGATGAACAAGGCCAAAACACATGTGCTTGTAGCAAGGGTATCCCAAGTGAGAAAGTACTAATCCCTCCCATACGCCAACAAATGCATATATTAAGGAGAATAAAAAAACACAATATAATAGATAGAGATAGAGAAAGAAAGGAAGAAAAGGACTAAAGATGAAACATAGTTGTTGAAAATGAAGAGACAAGAAGATATTGAGAAGGGTAGGGAAGAATATGAAGTAGAAAGGAACAAGGAGAAGGATCATAATAGGGAACATCTATAAAATAAGTTTTCCTGTGGCTTAAAACTTGTGGGATTTAGAAAAAGGGAAAACAAATGAACACTAATCCTTTACTTTATTTTAGAGTATGTTACAACTGAATTAAGGTTATTATGAATATTGTGATTGTTGTGAAGAAGGTCGACCAAACTAACGCTCCTGCATTTATGTTCTAAGCATATGCATTTGGATTTTTCCATCTGTCTGTACATATGGTTTGTTAAATATTTAACATTCATCTTTGCACCTTCCATATTTTTGTACATCACTTGATATTTCTCCATGTTATTGGTTTCCAACACTAGTTATTCTTTTCCCATAGTTTACAATCTATGGGTTCTAGTTTCTGTATATTTGTTACCTTATACTTGTTAGTACCAACTTGTTCATTAAGTTGTTATGATTAGGTATGATATTGAAGGAATATCTATAGGAATGGATGTCTACGATTTCCAATAATGTTTAAGAATCACAACATATCACATCCACTAACTATGATAGGGTGGAACAAGAATCGCCAATTTCTTTTTCGACGTATTTAAATTTAGTAAGGTGGACATTGATCTTGAAAATTTTAAAAAATGGAGACTTGAACACATATTTGATAGTTGATGACACATTATAGTTCAAATAGTCTTATATACGTTTCAATGTGATTCTATGATATTCTATCAATCTACTCATCAAGTAAGAGGAGTTAACATAAACCTTATTATGGGTAGTTTATTTAATTTGTATTTCTTTGTGTCTAATGTGTCCTTGGTTGTTAAATATGTTTTTAGTTCTACAATGTTGAAAGCGTTCAAGACCAATGCTTGACATATTAATCTAAACATAAATATTTATATCAAGTGGCAATTGATAATGTTTGATCTACCATGTTGCGTCTAATGGCCACGATGTAGTGTTGTGATAACAAATTATTTGAAACAACAACTCCAAGATAAAACTGTTAGATACATGTGCATCAATAAGTGCATGTTCTATTTCTCTCCTTTGTGTATTTTTCTTGAAACATTTCACTTGCATAGTCTAGTTGTTCTATGCTTGAAATATCTCTTGCTATATTTTTTTCACCCCTTTATCCCCATGACATGGGCTTCCCCATGAAACAACAATGTGCCTTTTCCATTTTGATGGGTTCTAGCCATAGTTACATGGTTAAAATCAATGACTTGTTATTTCTTAGTGATCTTGTTATTTATAAGCATGGTAGTCGTACACTTATAACTTGGAGAATGCTCTGCCCAAAATTAGTATTGCAAAGGACATGCCCACTTCCCATTTTACCCACCTTCCATTTTATCATCAAACTTATGTTTACCACTAACACTGCTCCTCTAGTGGCATAGTAATGGATTCATAACTTCAAAATTTTGAGCTTTAATTTTCCGACCCACTTGTGTTTTCTTATTTTTGGTATAATTGTTGTGTGTGAAACCCTCTAATATGAACTCTAATGTGATGAATTTTTGTTGCTTACCACCGTTTTTATTGCTAAGAGGTTAGGTTATGACATTTGTGTAAAACCTAGTATTGTATAGGGCTTTGTCACATCATTCAAATATTCCAACTCTATATTAGGATATGATCATGTATCAATGACATACACCAAACTGCTTAGCAAAAAATGGGTGATAAGTAGCAAAACTTTATCACAAAAAATTCAAATTAATGGTCTGAAACATATAGTTCTATCAAGAATAAGAAGAGAAGCATAAGTGAGATAGAAAAAGATTTAAATTTTGACATCATGAGTCCATCACAATCACACAATGGCAAMAAATTTATTGGTAAAGATAATTTTGATAAGAAGGATGAGTGAATGGGTTTGAATGAATGCATGCTTCTAACCTTGCAATAACCAGGTTTTATTTTCGACAGAAAGCGCAAACAACAAAATAGGCGGTGTGATTGATCAAGTTGCATGGATCCATAGGGGGRGTGCAAACCCCCTCATATTGGAATGTAGCTGCAAATGAAAAAGGAGGATCCTGAGCTAGGCGTCCGCCATTGAGCCATCGCCTCATCTTCGAGAGATATTCTTGCAAGATGAACAAAGTTCCGGAAAAGATATGGAGGTGGAAGTATAAACATCTCATCCAAAGGAATCTTGCACTTGGGAGCCAGGGAAACACATTCCCCGGGAAACTAAAGCACCAAGATATGTGATCACTTCCACTCGAGTCGGTGAACACACTCAGTTAATGAGAGACCATGCCTTGATTGAAATTTTTTTAGGGTTATGTCCTTTTGAAAGAGACCTCACATGATGGATCAAAACTTGGTGGAATCCAAAAGGGGACTACGAACTCCAGCTCAGCTTGAAAGACTTCTTCATGATTATTTTCTACAATTTTGAAGACAAGGATCGAGTCTTTGAAAATGGCCCATATTTCTTCAATTCGGCGGGAATATATCTTATATTTTGGACATATCACTTCTGCCCAGAAAAAGAGGATGTCTCCTTTGCAGCAGTTTGGATCTGCCTCTACTCCCTCCCCCAAGAGTTCTGGCTAGAAGAAATCCTCATGGGTATCGACAATACACTGGGATGATATGTGAAATATTCATAAGCAACAAAGCAAATACGATATGCATCATATACACGTATCTACATGTATATGAACATCTCCAAGGCCTTGCTAGGCTTGGTCACCGAAGAATATCAGGATGAAGACTGGATCCAAACTATAGATTATAGACACATACCCTTTCGTTGCCAGAAATTTCATGAGTATGGACATATCTTTTGGGATTTCCCCCTCAATGCCCCTGCATGACCAACAATGGAGGAAAAATCGAAAGATGGCTTCACACAAGTAACAGGTCGCAGAAAACAACATCAAAAGAAACCCAGTCAGGGGGTAGGTAAGAATATTCCCACTAGCAACTCTTTTGACTTTCTAAATCATCTATCAAATGCCAAGGAAGTGGAAAATCCCTATAAACCAGACGACCCACGTATTGATAAAGGAAAATCCAAACAATCCCTGGATCCATTCTTAGAACAAATCATCACACCCATCTCCCCAACTTAGTTGGATCCAGAAAAAGATTCAGATGAAAGGGGGGGACACTATAATGCAGATGGATGAACAAGAACTTGCCGACATAGATTCAGAAAAGTTGGGGGTTTCTTTCAACAAGAAAGAACTACAATCTATACTAGTAGAGCAACTATGAAAAGTCCACAAAGTTTTCATAGATTCCACAACATGTGCCATTTCCAGGTTGGGTATAAGTTCAGATCCAGGTCCAGACCCCAGACGAATGCCTAAATAGGGTAAGCGAAAGGGACGCAAATCAACGCAACAATTGATTAAAGAGGTAAGTTACTTTATGATTAACTTAGGATAGATCCAACGTCTCACCAATGGATTCTTCTCTCCCCCGCCTAACTTTTCATGATGAATATCATCACTTAGAATGTAAGAGGTATAAATAGAAGATCCAAACAAAGGATTCTTTGTAATAGCATAATGACAGAGGATCCAGATATTCTTTTTCTACAATAAACAAAATGTGCAGAAGCAACAAAAGAAGTATTCAGGAGATGTTGGAGGCACTGCAACTTCATCTACAATGAATCAAAAGGTGTAGTAGGGGGTTTGGAAATCCTCTAGAACCTTGCCTCGGTAATTTTTGATCAACCCTTCTCTACAACTAGCACACTATCAATGCACTATCAGTCCATTGGTTCCAGCAAGGAGGGTGTGCTCACAAATTCTTATGGTCCACAAAATAATCAGGAAAAATATCTATTCGTGAATAGTCTCTCCTATATGGGTAGATTGATAGGACAAAAGCATTGGATTCTTGGAGGAGACTTTAATATCATCCTCACTCTTGAAGAAAAAAGAGGGGGCTTGAGGCGGATGGAACAAGATAGTGGTAAGTTATGAGACCTCATTGATCATCTCAAGCTAATTGACATAGAATCCAAGAATGGCTCTTTTACTTGGTTCAATAAGAGATCTGGATCCCAACAAATTTCCAAAAGACTTGATCATTTTCTCATATTAGAAACCCTAATGCTAGAGGTACCCTCAATTAAAGAAAGCATCCTCCCAAAATCAGGTTTGGATCACTGGCCAATAAAGTTTTGGATTGATACAATAGCTACGCCCAAATTTAAACCATTCCGATTTGAATTTTTTTTGGCTAATTCATCCTGATTTCCTAGAGCTCTCCCAAACCTGGTGGGAAAATGCAGAAATATCACATTGTTCAAGAATGTATAGATTCCAAAAAAGACTAAAAAACTTCAAGCAACAACTTTGAGATCGGAATAAGAATGTTTTTGGCAATATGCTTTAGGCACATAGGACTTTGGAGCAATTCCTAAAAGAAATCCAATATGAATCCATTTTGTAGGGTCGCTCAAATGCTCTGAGAAGAGAGGAGGATATTCTTAAAAAACAACTCGAGGAATGACACAAGTAGGAGGAAATCCTTTGGAAACAGAAATCCAGAGTGCAATGGCTCAAGGAAGGGGAACGGAATACCAAATTCTTTCATTGCTCCATGTTACACAGACGATACATTAATCGTATCACGAAGCTTGAAGATGCACAAGGCAACCCAATTATGGACCATGTGGGATAGATATTGAGTTGGTAAACTACTATAAATAGATTTATCTTAACCGCCCATTGATTGAACCCCAACCATCAATAGAGTAACCTAACACATTCCAACCCTTATTATGCCTCATAAAAACCAAGGCCTAATGAGGCCAATTACGCTGGAAGAGGTGGATCCGGCTATCAAGGAAATGCCCCTTGGAAAGGCACCAGGGCCGAATGGATTTACAACAAAATTCTTCCAATTTTGTCGGCTGATGATTAGAGAAGAGGTTTGGCAATTAGTGGAGGAATTCAAAACTTCGGGGAAAGTGTTTTTGGCCCTCAATGCTACTTTTTTCACTCTAATTCCAAAGGAAGAATGAGTCACCAACCCAAAGCAATTCTAGACCATTACACTTTGCAATGTAATCTACAAGATCATCACCAAAGTCATTGCTCTACAACTTAAACCCATCCCCCATTTCATTATCTCCAAGGATTAGTTAGGTTATGTTGAAGGGCTCCAAATCATGGATAGTGTTATCTTGGTCCAAGAAGTGATCCACTCTCTCAATTCTACTCGCACCCTAGGTATGCTTATCAGGCTCAATCTATCCAAGGCTTTTGATCGCCTCAGTTGGAATTACATGCACTCTCTTCTTTCAACTTTTGGTTTTAGCAAGGAATCGATCCTTTGGATAATGAAAATCACTTCCTCTACTTTCTTATCCATCTTGGTTAATGGATTTCCTTCCCAACCTTTTTCTCCCTCCCAAGGAATTCGTCAAGGGGACCCTCTATTCCCCTTTCTTTTTGTCATCATGCAAAAAGGCTTAAGGCACTATATCACAACTTCTATAGGTGAAGGCTCCCTTCAAGGTCTTCCTCTACATGGCCTGCAACCTACTACTTTATATAGCCAATTTGTGGATTATACCATGTTGATGAACACTCCTACCACTCAGAAATATTCCAAGCTCAATTATATCCTCTCGAAATTCAGTGAAGTATCTGGCACAACTTTTAACTTGGAAAAATCCCAACTTTTCTTTTTCAACACTCCCTCGACAATCCAACATCACATCTCCCACCTTTTGGGCATACCAAGGAGATCCCTTCCATCCAACTACCTAAGAATTCCATTATCTGACTCTATTGAATGGAGAATCTCTTGGGATTCCCTTCTCCTCTCCCTTGCCAATAAATTGAACAACTAGACTTTCAGATCCCTCAATCTTGTTTCTAGACTGGTTCTCATCAAATCAGTCCTACAAGCTATCACTGCCTACCTCTTCTCGTCTCTGGAAGCCCTGCAAAATGTTATTAAAACCATTTAAAATATGCAGAGCAACTTCCTCTAGCATGGTCATGATCTAGGMAAAAAATGGGCTTATGTTAGCTGGGATAAAGTCTGCAAGCCAAAGTCCATTGGAGGACTTGGCCTCAGGGACCCTCGATGAATGAATAGCACAATGAGAGCAAAATTTTGGTGGCGCTAGATCAAGTATCCAACTGAACTATGGGATAAGCTCTAGAAGAAAAAATATTCTYTRCATACCACTGAGGCACAACTTATTTGTTTCAATGATTAGATCCAAGGCTCTAATATCTGGAATGTAACCTGGCGAAATCGACCTCTCATTCATAAGCATGCATTTTGGGAAATACAGGATGGTCAAAATTCTCTATTTTTGATGGAATCGTGGAAACAAATACCTCYGCTGCACTCCTTGGATAGATTTCACCCTATCCAAAACTACATGCAATAGTTGGATCCACTAAAGGTTGCAAACCTTTGGTTAAAATTTTCACATAATCCCCCTTGGCGGAGCTAGAAAACTCTTCCTTGTGACCTCAAAACTCCTACAGAATGTAACTTACAACCATGGTGTACAATTGTTTCCCAAAGGAAAATTCGTATCATGGATGGATCAAATATTCTACACTGGGGGCATTCCCCCCTAGGTACTTTCATAATCAAAGAGGCCTAGTTCCTTCAGAATAATTTCCACATCCAACCAAAAGAGCACATATCGCACATTATCTAGAGATCTAAATTATGGCTGAAAGTCTCTACTTTCCTTTGGATCATGGTACAAAATCAAATCCTTACCCGGGACAACCTCAACGACAACCTAACGACACATTAGACCAAGTAGATATTAACTAACTCCTAAGTGTGTAAATATCCTAACATCCCCCCTTAAGAACAACTTGGGATATGATTGAAGGATTTACAACAGTGACACAATAGGAGAAGGAAGGAGGCATTAGATCCTATCCCCCCTTAATGACAACTTCCTGAACTCCTAACATAGATCGAAGTTTGGAAAACTTCGCTTCTGTAAGAGACTTTGTGAAAATGTCCGCAACTTGATCCCCGAACTGTAATGTATCCCAAACTGAACTATACCACAGACATAGTGAAGTATCCTTTTAGCTGCTTTCCAATGGATTTCATGGGGTGTTTCATATACCGGGAAACAAGATCAACAACAAAGGAAAGATCAGGACGGGTATGAGTCGAGTATAAGAGGCTACCAACTAACTGATGGTACAGGGTGGAATCAACTTTGGGAGAAGTACAGGTGGCAATAAGCTTGAMTCCAGACTGGAAGGGATAAGGCGCTAGTTTACAATCATCCATGTGAAAACGACGAACAAGGTCACAAGCATACTTAGAATGGGAAAGAAAAATTCCTTCATTGGTAAAACTTGGAGGCCAAGGAAATACTGAAAAAAACCTAATTYTGTCATTTCAAATTTCTTCTAAAGGTTGGTTTTCACATGGTTTAAAAGTTTTGAGTCATTACCAGTAAGGATAAGGTCATCAACATAAAGGAAAAGGATTATGAGATGGATTCCTACTTTCTTGGTATAGACATTAGGATCATAATGGCATTTAGAGAATCTGGTGTCAATAAGAAAGTTTTCCATTTTGGCATACCAAGATCGAGGAGCTTGCTTAAGACCATAAAGAGATTTCTTAAGATGACAAACAAGGATAGAGTCATTCTAGACATAGCCATGAGGTTGTTCCATGTAGATTTGTTCTTGCAAATATCTGTGCAAGAAGGAAGATTTAACATCCATCTGATGGACCTCCCATTTATGTGAGGAAGAAAGGGCAAGAACAAGGCAGATGGAATTCATTTTGGCTACATGGGCAAAGGTTTCATTATAGTCAATTCCTTCAACTTGGGAAAATCCTTTGGCAACCAACCGAGCCTTGTGTCTTCCAACACTTCCATATGATGCATACTTAGTTCTGTAGACCCATTTACATTTGACAAGTTTTCTTCCTTTTGGAAGAGGTACAATATCCCAAGTATCGTTTGCCATTAAAGAACGATACTCTTCATTCATTGTTGTATCCCAATCTAGATGACCTAAAGCTTCTGCAAATGTCTTTGGATCATGAGTCTCTGAAACTTGAGCCAAAAGAGAAGAGGCTCATTGGAACTGTGAATGTGTCCAACGCTGATCTGAAGGATCACCAACAAGATCACCAACTACTTCTCATGTTTAACAAACCCATCTAGGGAGTGATGGAGTTGGTGCTAGTTCAGGTTCAAAGGAATCATATGTAGGAAGGTGAGCAAGCGGAGGTGGATTTTGATCCCCACTATCATCATCTAAAGAAGAAACCATAATAGGAACAGAATAAGGCACAAACATCGAAGATGGATCGTAGGTCAAAGAAGGCACAATCATCGAATTAGGCTCGTAGGCCAAGATATTTTCATCAAATTTAACATCTCTTCTAACAATAATTTCATTACAATGTGGTTGAAGAAGTATATAACCCTTGACATCTTCAGAATAACCAACAAATATACACTTCTCCCTTTTAGGTTGCAATGCTTTCCTTTTCTCATCAGGAATGTGATCCCATGCTATACTGCCAAATACACAGAAGTAACTTACATCTAGTTTAATTTTAGTCCAAGCTTCTTCTGGTGTTATATTTTTAAGAGCCTTTGTGGGAGTGCGATTTACTATGTAATTTGCACAATTGATTTCTTCCGCCCAATACTTTAGACTTAATCCCTTAGATCAAATCATACAATTAGCCATTTCCTTTTATGTATGATTCTTTCTCTCAGCAACACCATTTTGTTGTCGTGTATATGGAACAATGTGTTGCATTTGGATGCCCTGTGTAGTGCAGTAACTTGTAAACTTATTGTTCACATATTCACCACCATTATTTGTTCTTAACTTTTGAATTTGATGTCCAGATTGCTTTTCTACAAGGGCCTTGTAGGCCAAAAAATTGTCAAAAGCTTTGCTCTTAAGTTTTAAGAAGTAAAACCAAGTACGTCTGGAAAATTCATCAATGAAAGTTAAGAAATACTTGCACCCAGAAAAGGAAGGAGAAGAAAATGAACCACACAAATCATTGTGAACAAGCTGCAAAGGGCCCGAGGCGTGCCAAGAGGCATGTTTTTCAAAACTATCCCGATGATGTTTGCTGAGAACACAACCGACACAAACACCATCTTTGCATGAAACAAGAGGAAGACCAGTCACCATCTGTTGATTACACAGTTTTTGTAATGAGCGATAGTTTAGATGACCAAACCACTCATGCCAAAGTTTGCTCAAGTCATCGCTATGAGCAACAAAAACTGATGAAAAAGATGATCACCCAAAGTTGTCAAACTTGTACAACCTGGTAATATCATCATCAATTCTAGTTGCAAGAACATGCTTAGGATCTTTTAGATCCTTGATTACAACTTGGTGAGGTGAAAACTCTACGGTTTTACCTTCACCTGTATGAGTGATTTGATATATTGATGGAAGGTTACAAGAAATAATTGGAACTGTAAATGTGTTGAATCTGCACATAATAGATCTAGCTAGAAAATACCACACACATTTGCAGAGAGAAATTGAGAAAGAAGAAGCAAGAGAGAAAGAATGGAAGAATTCTCATTAACTGTATTCCCCACTCAAAGAGTGAATAATTTAAAATAGATATAGGATCCATGAGTAACTAGTGCGCCATAGTGGTGGTCTAGAGTGATCTGGACACACACCAACAATTATGGGAGTAAATTGCCACCTAATCTAGTCTCTCAGGTAGTTACGAGAGTGAATTGCCACCTAGTCTGAGTTAACTAGTCTATTAGTCTTCATTTAACTGATTGAAATAGAGTGAAGTGAGGAGGAGATCATGGAATCATGAGTAATGCGCTAGTCTGGTGATGATCCCAAGGACAATGCACATTAGATGGTGATGATCTCAATGTTGCATGGTGATAATCCCAATGTAGCATCTAGACTCCACTCAACCGATCAAACTGAAGTGACAACTGAAGAGAATATTCTCCCTAGAGGAATATTCTTCCTAAAACATAGAAGACTGAATAATGACTAATAAAAAAGGAGAAAACTTAGAAAAAATAAATCCTAGGTGTGTGTGAAGTAACTCCAACACCCCCCCTGAACATCACTATGGTGAAAATAGAGAATGGGTCCCGGCAATGAGACCATGTTAGGTACCCAAATACAAAAGATACACTGAAATAAACGAGGAAAGAGGGAAAACCTCATGGGAAAACCCCCCGCCTCAAATTACAATGCATAAAAAAAATTGAGAAGGAACAAAAAGTAGTTGCTAAGCAACCTTGTCCTTCACTCCAAGAAGACCTCGCAACTGTGCAAGTTTGTGCTCGTTGAAGATTTTGTTGAATATTTAGATGTCTGCACGTATTTGATGAAGTAGATGCACCATTGAGATTTCCACACATATCCACTTTATCTTCTTGTAATGAAGAAGATCCAAATAAAGTTTGGATGAAACTTTGAAAACCGTGCGGGCGTTTCCGAAAAAATGCTGAAATTTTGTTGATTTTAAAAAGATCATAAATTCACTTTCCGAACTCCGTTTCAGACGATGTGTTTTTGAAATTGGATATTTTCCCGAGAGGAATTCAAATATCGAATTTGTTTCTGTAAATTTTGCTCAGAAAATATCAGAATTGATTCTGATGTGCACGACTCCCTTTTTGTCTCCTGAGATGCATGGATTGCGCATGGAAAAGTGTCTGCATGTGATCCTTGAGATGCTTGCCATATATATTCCACATGAAATTCAAAAAACAAATCTGAAATGGAGTAGAAATCATCTTCAATTAATGGAATACAAATTTGTGCAAATACTTGTGTAGAAGACTCTTCAGAATAAGATGTTTGATCTTCTGATGGATTCTCTTCTAGCTCTATCTATTCAATCCCTTGCATGAAATCTTCACAATATTATTTATTCCCAAATAGAACCTCCAATCTAGGCAATAATTCATTTGGAGTTGAGTCTTGTGAGACATCATATACTTGGTGGAGAATTTCTGGAGAAATAGACAAGCAGATAAATCCTATGGCCATATCTTGTCTATTGAGAAAATCATTTTTCTCATTGGTGGAATCAGGATCTACTTCCGTTTCCATAGTTATTTGGTACAAGCCTCTGTATCTGAGTTGAAACATAATTTTTGGCTTCCATTCCAAATAGTTATGAGGCGTGAGAAGTATTGTCGATGAATAATTCATCTTTTCCGCGTTCTTCAATATTTGGTACCTACAAAAAATGATTTGGTGTAGCTTTTCTTAGTAGTCTGTCCGCTTTGATACCATGTAAATGTGTTGAACCTCCACATAATAGATATAGCTAGAAAATACCACACACATTTGCAGAGAGCAATTGAGAAAGAAGAAGCAAGAGAGAAAGAATGGAAGAATTTTCATTAACCGTATTCCCCACTCAAAGAGTGAATAATTTAAAATAGATATATGATACATGAGTAACTAATGTGCCATAGTGGTGGTCTAAAGTGATCTGGACACACACTACAAGTTACGGGAGTAAACTGCCACCTAGTCTAGTCTCTTAGGAAGTTACGGGTGTGAACTACCACCTAGTTTGAGTTAACTATTCTATCAGTCTTCAATTAACTGACTGAAATAGAGTGAAGTGAGGATGAGACCAGGGAATCATGAGTAATGTGCTAGTCTGGTGATGATCCCAAGGACAGTGCGCATTAGATGGTGATGATCTCAATGTTTCATGATGATAATCTCAATGTAGCATCTAGACTCCACTCAACTGATCAAACTGAAGAGTATATTCTCCCTAGAGGAATATTCTTCCTAAAATATAGGAGACTGAATAATGACTAATAAACAAGGAAAAACCTTAGGAAAAAGAAATCCTAGGTGTGTGTGAAGTAACTCCAACAAGAACACATAATACATCATTGAAATGACCATTTTCTACTTGAACTGTTCTAGATCCTTCAACACTAAGAGATCTATCATCACCAAAAAACATTTTCTTGGTGTTACATTCATTTAGAGTAGAAAATATGTCTCTATTCTTAGCCATATGATAAGATGCTCCAGAATCAATAAGCCACTCATAAGAAGAAGAAGTAGAAGTTGTATTGAAGGAGAAACCAGAAGTAGAAAGTGGATGTCCATGAGAAGGAGAAGAAGAAGTAGAATCAATATTGATGTTGTGCTTCTTCATCGTTGCTTCTAAAGCCACCATCTTCTTGAAACATTTGGACTCAACATGACCATCTTTATCACAAAAGTTGCAATGTCTATCAGTCTTCTTACTTTTATATTTTTCTCCTTTGTCACCATTAGGAGCGGAAGCTGTCTGAGTGGGTTTGGGACCCTTATATTGCTTGTTGATGTGGCAAGGATGTTGCTTCTTAGGATTCCTGGGTTTATCTTTCTGATGGACACCTAAGGCTTTGTTGGATGTACCTGCAATGTTGATCACTCCAAGTTGTACAAGCTTATCTTGCTCTCTAATCAAAGCATCACAAAAGTTCTCAAGACTGGGTTTTTGATAAGCTGTCCCTAGAGCCTCTTGCATGGCATAAAAGGTAGATACAAACACATAATATGCACTACCTAGCTTAGAAAGAATAAGATAGATGCAACAATCTTCGTCTATATTTATGCTACATTCTTTACATAAAGTTTTGAGTGTTTTAAACTTAGACAGATAGTCTTCAATGCAATAAAAATCACTTGGACTTAAAGTCAGTACTTGATTTTCTAACTGTTGTGCTCGAATAATATTGTGTTTACCAAACACAGATTCAATCTTTTCCCAAGCTTCTTTGGGTTTATCAATTGATTGAAGGTGAAACCTTAAATAAGGAGAGATGGACATTCTGATTAATCCACGTGCTTCGTCATTCCTATTATCCCATTTGAATTTCTTATCAGCATCAATGGGTGTTGTTTCCTTTCCCAAGGTAATCTGGTACAATCCTTTACTTCTTAATAAATCCTTCATATGAGATTTCCATTGGAAGTAGTTGGTGCTGGTAAGCAAGAGATTACTTGTATAAGCCATATTAAATATGCAGATAATATGGATTTAAAAACTGAAACTGATGATCTAGATGGAAAGATCTCGAAATATTGTGTGGTTTTAAAAAAAAACGACACTAAAAATGGACTTTGGATGTGAAAGTGATGCCCCTTTTAAAAAAATGCATAAACAATAACCAAAGGACTGTGTGGTGGTGTAAGTTGCATTATGAAGTGACCCACTTTTATAAAGAGAAGTGATGATCACTTTTACAATGAATTTACTTTATAAAAGAAAAGTTGCATGCAAAATAAATAACTCTAAAATAAAATATTAAAGCTACTTATAGTGATTCACTTTTATACTTGAAGTGAAATACACTTTACAATTTGAGTATGAACTTTAAAAAAAAAAGTAACAAAAAGAGAGACTTGAACTCAAGACCTCTTACTTAATAAGATAAATTTTAACCAAATGGTCTAGCAAAACATATTGTGGGGTTGTTGTTGGAGAGCATGCTAAAAAAAACTCTTTTCACACTAGAAAAAAATTTCGCTTCTTGATGACAACAAAGGTTAGATTTCGATTAGCTTACCCGAAAGATGCAACTTTTCCTATCTGTTTCTGATTTTCTAAGATCGCACAGGGTGCGGGGAAAATAACATACACAAATCTAAAATAGTAGCAACCCAGAAACAAATAATATAAGACCGAAATAAAACCAAAATAATACTCTGCAAAAATTAAAAAATGTGTATTTAGGCTTTATACCTCCGGATCTGACTGAAATGGCTGTATCTTGGGAAAAAATAAACCTTTTCGAGTGAAACAAAAAGTGTTCATGACTGAAATGAGTTCTCCGGACGTAATGGAACAATCCTCTCGGCCCATAAATGTACATAAATCTTAGAAAATGGAGATGAAGAAACTTGACTTCACGATCTTGATCTACAACAGGAGCAGGTCTTCAAGCATGCTCTGATACCATGTTCGACAACACAGGTATTCCAACAGAGGACACAAAACTTCAATAACCATTGACACAACCAGATCAAAGATCAACACGCTGATGTTTTGATGTGGTAAAACCCCTACGGGGAAACATCCACGACCCCAACCAACGTGGCCACTTGGAGCAGTTTATTAATGCAAAAGAAAAATATTACAGAGAGATTTTACAAGAGAGTTTCTCACAATCGATCATAGGAAAATGACCCTCCATGCTCTTTAAATAGAGAACATGGACCAATCGGGTGTTAAACCACGTATAAATGGTCATTAAGATGGAGGAGAATATGAATCATTGAATCACTCTATGTCGGGAACATATCGTGACCGTCAGATTTCATAACTAAAAATGCATACTAATGCATACTAAAGAAACACACTTTTTCCTAACGACACATTATACCAAGTAGATATTAACTAACTCCTACGTGTCTAAATATCCTAACACGAAACATGTGTTTTTTCCACTCCCAAACTTCTACCCCTTCTAGCATCTGGTCAAAGATTTTTGGAAATATATAGGAAACCATCCGTGCTCAAATCTAGACCCAAGAAGACCTCTCTTGTGACCCCCGAGAAACTCTCATTCTCTCTTCCTAGAAGCTAAAATTACATAGCACTCCACTCAGTACTACCCCCCACCCAAGATCCCTTCCCCCTAGCCCCTCCTCTTGGCTTTGCGCCCCTTGGTTTCTTCAAATTGAACTTTGATGGTGCTTTGAAGGGAAATCTCGACCCTGCGAGATTTGGAGTATTCCTTCGGGACTGCATAGGACAAATCAAGTACATCTTAGTAGGACATATGGGCCATGACTCCGACAATTCTGCAGAGCTATGGGGTCTCATACGGGGAATCCAATTAGCCTCCAGTCTAAATATGAATCATTTAATTATTGAAGGGGACTCTAGAGTGATTATCTTTCTTGCCACCAAAATCATAAATGGGATTGATCCTGAGAAAGTCTCCCTGATTTGGTGCCTTCTTGATCCTCTTGGAACCTTGCGTGCTCTTCTTCGTCCTTCCCTCACCCTTATCCCCTCTCATGTGCGACATGAAGAAAACAATGTAGTTGATAAATTAGCTAATGAGGGAGTCTCTTCTCAAGAAGAGGACATCCTAATCAAGTCTCATCATCACCCCACACCACAACTACTGCTTCAATGCAGGGAGATTGCACTCAGAGATTTCCCTCCCCCGGATGGGGTGACTTCTGGCATGCATGCGCCAGGAGCAGTTAACACTCCCTACCACTATCCTTCCTCCTTGTCTCTTCAGTATGTGCAACATTTAATTGGGAAGGATGGTAGTGCACCTGCTTAAGGTGTAATTTTTAATGGAGCACCCAGAAYGAATGTCGAGGTCTCATAGAGCAGGTACGCGGAGGCTAAGAGCCGTCAATTCAGTATTTATGGAGMTTTTCCCTGTCATTTCAGCTTCTTTTATGGAGGTAAGGCATGGCTATTACCATTTCACTCTGGTTTGGTTGCTCATTTTTCTCTCCCCTCCTGTTTTTTTTCCCCTTCGTGCGTTCTCCTCCCCTTAGGGTTGTCATTTTCGTCCCTTCCTTTCCAATGTCGTGTGAAAGAGGAAAACCAAAATGTGGGTTGACCTATTATAATTTTGTGGCTTGACATCGCCGACTTGGTTCCTCCTTAGCTCTTATTCTGCCTCCCATCCCTTCCACAAGACTTGCTGGTCCTTCCTTGAAGATTTCCCCCTTGTTCAATCAAAATAGGGTGGACGACGACAACCCCATGGCTTATGTCGAGGAATATATTCCTCTGGTTCCTCCTCAAGTACCTATGGATTCTCTCCCATTCTCTGCCTTAGACCTTTAGGATCCCCCTCACAATTCCGGAAAACTACCTCAACGAATCGACCCTGTGTCTGAAGTGGTAGGATGTTCGGTTGAGGAAGAGACCCCTCTAGCTAGGCTCAAGGAAAGGATTACGACGACAACACAACTTGTCACTACACCTCAACCTGTTGTAGCCTCTGAGCCAGAGATGCCCAACACAGGCAGTTTCTCGGAAGAACATCTACAACTTATCTTTGACATGAGATGAGACATGGCCGATCAGCTTCACTGCCAAAATATCCTCCACCGTTACATGGATGCTCTGTTTGATTCTCTTTCAGGCGATCTTGTCAAGCGTAGATGCTCGACCTGCAACCAACCTTATGTATTCTCTCCTGTGCGACCATACTCTCCTAGTGGTGATGGTAACCCGGGTTCGCCTACTGTTTAGTTTTATTTTCTGTTTCTATGTATCAATGTTCAGAGCAACCATAGTTACAATTCTGTTTAGGACTAGTTTTTTTTTCCAGTTTTTCTCAAACATTAACAAAAACTTGAATGCTTGTTATCGCAGGCCACATGTTCTGGTTTCCATATGTATGGAAGAACAGGGGGGCAGTTTAGCCATGTGTACTGATATGAAGACTATTTAAGGAAATACAATTTTTATTTACAAAAAAAGAATAAGGATGAGTGAAAAATATGCCTTGTTGTGGAGGGGATAAATTTGATATGTAAAACAAGGGGATGGGTAACTAAGAAGTAAGCATGTGCCTCATGGTACCACTTTTGTGAGGGGTGTTTTGCAAGTTATATGTGCATGACCATGCTTGTAACCAACATAATCATCAATAAATGTCAAGTCACCAACTTCAATTGTTTAACTATGAGTGTCACTAACAAAAGGGAAAGGGGAAGTTGTAGTTTCATGTGGGAATCTCTTGACATGGGAAGAAGGAGACAAATAAAATTGGTAAGAGATTACAACAAGGCTCAATGGAGCATGAATAATTTTCTTTCTTTTATTATTTGGACGCAACAATGACCCAATTACCATCCAAGGTAACTTCATTACCTCAAACATTTTATCAGATCTTTTCTTAGATGTAATAAAGGATGTAAAAATAAACATAACCGGGGTCTCCACTTTAGACGACATTTTGGACTCAATAATGGATGTTTCAATGGATGTTTTCAAATGTTATTATGGACATTATGATGATTGTAAACATGGATGTCTTCTGGGTTGAAACTAAGACCATGTTGACATCTTGTTAGATACAWCCACCAATGTTATAMTGTTTTTKCCGTTGTAATAAAACATACCACATTACCACCCAAATTGTTGCCAAAGAAAAACACACATACCACATTACCACCTAAATTGTCGCAAAAAAAACACTATACCCAAATTGTCAAAAAAAACAAACTATATACTTAAAAATAAATAATAAAAAAATGAAAAATTCAAAATAAACTATTTTGATAACAACTTGGGTAATATAAGGTTATTATAAGTAACATGTTTTTATTCACCTTGTTCCACTAAACCTTGAATTAATTTCTACACAAACTCTAACGCCCTTATGTTCATTTACATCTCTGTATACATGATTCCCTGAGATATTGTCGACTGCCCAAAGGATTGTCTCGGCCCTTCCTGGTTCAAAAATTCAACATTTGACCACCTACAAGACTCACAAGTACAATCATTATCCTTTATACGAAGAATGTGAGAGCAATCTTATCTCATGAACTTTAAGTACTTAGATGGCATTATTGGTCTATCGTTCATCATTCCACACCTCGATTATTTTGAAATCGATTCCGAATTTGAGGATATGATTGGTTAATTGTTTTTTTAAGAGTAAATAATAATAATAAGTTATTTTTAATGTTATAGTCAAGTTAGACATCAATTTTTTTGGTTTATCGTTCATCATTTCAAGTTTTGATTATTTATTTTGGTTTAAATTTGAAGATATGATTGGTTAACTATTTTTTTTTCTTAATTTTTACACGTAAATAATAATAATAATAAATTATTTTTAATGTCATAGTCAAATTAGACATCAATTGTTATATGAAAACATATTGTTTATAGGACAAGGGACTCTCTCCGTATAGAGATTTGACTACTAAAATCTACACAAAATATAAGTACTCTACCCTTATAGATTTAAACCTATATCCAGCATTTCCAAACCAACGACAAATAATACAAACACATTAATAAGTGAGCCATGTTCGGCTTTCTTCAACCATGGTCTTCGGATTGGGTCCGTGGGTACAACACATCAACATAGTGAAACATCTGGAGTGGCTGGTTTAGGAAAACAACAAGAAAATTACAAGGTGTTCATTGGATCTCCCACGAGTCCGGGGGCAATGTGATGCTAAAAGCGCTTTCTGTAGGCCATCTCTGTAAATTTTTAATTTTATAAGATGCTTCTCTGTGCAAAATTGTACGACATTTAATTCAGTGGCCGGGTTTATATTCTCCAATTTCCTCTATTTGATTGGCCATTCGACCTTCTGCAATTATATTTATATTAGTTGTTTTTATAAATTATAATTTTAATCAAAATTTAAATCATATTCAGAGGGAGTCATTATTTTTCTTAAATCATTTATTTAAAAAATTATTGAAATATAAAAAATTAATACTTTATTTATTTTTATAAAATATAATTATAATCAAATTTTTTTATTTAAAATTATTTATTTAAAAAAGTTATTCAAATATAAAAAAATACATACTTTCAGTGTTTTGACATGTTGATAAGATAATGTTTTTTTAAATCATTTATTTAAAAAATTATTGAAATATAAAAAAATATTATTTTATTTATTTTTATAAAATATAATTATAATCAAATTTTTTTATTTAAAAAAGTTATTCAAATATAAAAAAATACATATTTTCAGTGTTTTGACATGTTGATAAGATAATGTTTTGTCAAAAACTTGATTTGGAAAATTACATTTTTAGATGTCAATGTGGATAAGATCAACCTAAATTCATATTAACTCAAGATCTATCAAGAGTGGAGAGGGATAAAAAATCTAGAGGTGCAATCTTTTATCCTTTCCTCAAGTTTTTCACTCTAAAAAATGTTTGCACCTCCAAAGATTTCATCCCTCTCTACACTTGATAAATCCGAAGTT